>JABEVN020002041.1:0-22755 GCA_013146195.2 Codonopsis lanceolata | reverse complement strand
GGACATGAGGAGGATAGTGATCATGATCAAAGTAATTCAAGAAAGAATGCGAATCTCGAAAACAAATGATGATAACCCGTGATATGACCCAACAGAAATGGATGCAATTGAGAAACAATTTATGGATGATACCGATTCTAACTAAGTACAGAGTGAAGAAGAGGAAAATGGTAAAAGGAGTAAGAAAAAGAAGAAGAAAAAATATGGATCATTTAATCCAAAGATTGATCCAAAGGATATAACATTCACAAGAGGGTGGAATTCTAAATGCAAAAGAGTTTAAAGAGGCGCTAAGTGCATATGCAATTGAAAAGGGCTTTGATTTCAAGTTTCGAAGAATGAAAAAAAGAGGGTTTGTGTAATTTGTGTGAATTCCAAATACCCCTTGGAGGATTTGGCAAGTGAAGGCAAGGGAATGAAGACTTTTAGGATTAGTACATTTCACCCAAAAACATATGTGTAGTAAAGTTGTGAGAAGCGCATAACCGACAAAGAAATGGATTGCCACCCAATACTACCAAAGAATAAAAAATGATCCTTGTTGGAAGATCAAAGATATGAAGGCCGAGATAAGTGCAAAATATAAACCGGATGTGTCTTGACAACTTGCTCTAAGGCTAGGAGAAAAGCATTAGGTGTCATAGCCTAGTTCAATGACGAGCACTATGGTAAGATTTGGGAATACAGAGATGAGTTGAGGAGGACTAACGGGGAGCAATCAGAGAAGTGTATTATGCTATGAACAACCCAAGATATGGTCCATATTTTCAGATGTTTTATGTATGTTTTGATGCCCCGAAAAAGGATTATTAGCGGTTGTAGGAAGGTACTAGGTTTGGATGGGTGTTTTCTCAAAGGGTGTATGAAAGGAGAGTTACTCATCTATGGGAAGGATGCTAACAATCAAATGTTTCCGCTTGCTTCGGGTATTGTACAAGTGGAAAACAAAAGATCATGGCCCGGTTTCTTTTCTCATCTTATCAAGGACTTACAAATGGAGGATGGAAGGGTTGGACCATTTCGCATCAACAAAAGGTATATATCATGTCTTTTATATTATATAACATGTGTTAAATTTGTTTAAAAATTTTAAAAATTTGTGATTTGAACACAAGGACTTGTCATATCTATGTCTGAGATGCTGCCTTGGTGTGAACACATGGCATGTGCTAGGCATGTGTATGCTAATTGGGCAAAACAATTCAGAGGGGCAGAATACAAGGGAGGTCCACTAACATGGACATGTATAACAATAATTGTCAGAGATTAAAGGAGTTAGATGAAGAAGCATATAATGATCTGATGAAAAGAAATCCAAATAAGTGGTGTAAGGCTTTCTTTGAAACATTTAGTTATTGTGATAGTTGTGAAAATAATATGTCTGAGGGGTTTAATGGGAGCTTACTGGATGCTAGGTGTAAGCCACTGATTTACTTGTTGGAACATTTGAGAATGACCACAATGACTAGGTTGCACAAAAGAAGAGAATGGATTTCCAATCATGATGTCATATGTCCTAGGATTAGAAAGAGAATAGAAGCAAACACCGCCGAATGTAGATTGTGGATCGCAACCTATAATGGAGATAACAAGTTTCAAAGTTGACTACATGAAATGGGGATACATAGTTGATAGCCAAAAGAACATGCAGCAGTGGAATGGATTTGAGTGGAATTCCATGTTGCCATGCCATTGTCGGGCCGCTTAGTATTGGGAAGAATGTAGATGAGTATGTTCCTAACTGTTATAAGAAGGAGGAATTTTGAAGACATATGCTTGGAGTATTCAAACCTATCTCGTGAAAACAATTGGGCAAAGTCTACAAATGACCCTTTCAAGCCTCCTATGTCCAAGGCAATGCCGTGGAGACCTAAGAAAAAGAGTGAAGGGACCAGATGAAGAACAACCTAAGCAAGCCCGGGTACGTAAACGCAGTAGGCAAGGACAAGATATTTCATGTAGTGTTTGCAATCAACTTGGTCATAATAAGAAAGGATGCAAGGTACTACTTTACTTTAAAGTTAGTATTTTTTAACATTTAAAGGTAGTACTTTACTGTTGCATAACATCTTTCTATCCAATTGGTTTAAGGTTGGTGCTACTAAAGTGCATGCAACCGATAAAGAAGTACTTGATGCGCTACAACTAAGGTAGTATTTATGTGTATTATTTTACAACCGATAAACAAATACTAATTACTTTTCTTTTAGGTTGGTGCTACATCAAGGAAAAAAAGGACACCCAAGGAAAAAGGAAAGACTCAGCTTGTTGAGAGAGTTTATACTAAGCAAAGAAATGATGGTAGGAAGAAAACTCTGCACTCAAGGTGAAGAGAAAGAGAGGAAGGCCTGTGAAGTGCATACCGTTGTCGAACCAACCCATGCATTTTGTGGAATTTATGTCACACCACTGAGATACATTTTATAAGGTATGTTGTTACTTTGGGTTAAATTGGTTGTCTAAATTGGTCCCCATGCTTAAATAATGTACCTGCAACTTATTTTTGTTTCTTGTGTTTATTTGTAGGCCCCTGAGCATCCAAGGCCGTGAATTTGGACACTTATGTTCCACTGTGACCAAGACAAGAGCCTCCACCAAGGACCAAGACAAGCCCCTCCAGCTTAAGGACCAAGACAACCAAGTAGTCCACCAACTCAATTCACTACCTCATATGGATATGAAACAGGCCCAGCTATATCAACTAGCCAATTTACCAGCAATATCTATACTGTAGGGTCACCAAGGTCGGAGTAGTGATACACATTTTGTTTGGAGAGGAAGACATGTACTGACAAAATCTGACACTGAAAAAAGTGATAGGTTGTTAAGTGATATGTAATTTTGGACAAAGATAGAACATGTATGCTTTGAACATGTAAATTTGTGCTTTTGGACATGTTGGGTAAATTGTGTTCTGAATCGTGTTATGATTTGGGAATGTAAATGTTGGGACATGTTCAATTGTGTTCTGAATTGTGTTATGATTTGTGTTATGATTTTGGACGTGTTGGGCAAATTGAACATGTAAACTTGTGCTTTTGGGCATGTAACTTAATTGTGTTATGATTTTGGACATGTTGGGTAAATTGTGTTATGACTTGTGTTATGAATATGTTTATTTGCAACATACCAATTTGCAACAAAACATGTTTCTTGGCAAAGAACCAACCAATCAATCCTTTATAGGTGTAATGTAACAGAACATTTACTATAACAAACCAATTGCTCAAATTCATCAACAACCAACCAATTGCTCAAATTCAACAACCATGTAACAAAACATTTACAAAACATGTAACAAAACATTTACAGAACATTAACAAACCAATTGCTCAAATTCATCAACAACCAACCAATTGCTCAAATTCAACAACCATGTAACAAAACATTTATAGAACATGAAACAAAACATTTACAGAACACTAACAAACCAATTGCTCAAATTCATTAACAACCAACCAATTGCTCAAATTCAACAACCATGTAACAAAACATTTACAGAACACCTCAACAGCCAACCAATTGCTCAAATTCATCAACCAAAATATACGTAACATTTACAAGCGATACCATACCACCATACACATACCACTCATGGTTTGATCAAAGTTTACCTTTTATAGGCAACATAAACATACCACTATGATTTGAGCCAAAAATGTGATATACAATCAAACAGAAAAAAAATTACAATAACCCACTTCCTCACATTCCAACTGCTTATAACTTGAGACTTCAACATACAAATTTCCTTGTCTTTCTTTACCAGTTCTACTTCAAGTCTCTTCACTTTCTTTTTAAGTGTCATTTTCCTCTCTTTTAGCTTAAGCAATTGCATTTCGTTTATTGCTCCATCATTTCTTGCAATTTTCACACATCATACTTGTATCATTTGCCCATTCAAAAAGCCACAACCTTTGCATGTTTTCTCGCAAAAAATACAAAAAAAAAAAAGACCATAACCACATAGAAACTATTTATTGATTCATTTTTGCATAAAAATTGGTAATAAATTGAGAACATACAACCGTAATTTGCAGCCAACCGTGAGAAGAGCTTCTTTCCCCGGATTAATACGGCCTCAGTGAAATTTTCAAGGAATGAATATTGCAATCACACCACTTTAACGTAAATGCTCAGTTTGTGATTGGGATGAGAGGGAAGCCGAAGTCATGACCCCTCTTTTCGAATTACGTAGATCGATTGAACTAATTTTAGATGAAAGGAAGAAAGTTTAGTTATCAAAACCTAAAAGGACCAAACACATTATAAAAAAAGTACAGGGACCAAATGCATAGTATTGGTATAGTTTAGGGACCAAAAATTATATATTCCAATTACAAATATGTTTGAGCATATCTAAAATGTCTATATCACCATACCAAGGTAAAAATTGAAAAATGCGGAAATTGAAAGCATAGTTTTGTGTTTTAAAAAAAGCATATAATTTTGAATGAAACTTTTAAGTTGAATTTATTAGGTAAAAGAATAATATTAATATTTTTATTAATGACCCATTCATTTAAAAGCTTAACTTATTGTAAAGAGGTCAAAAAATATGTATCATGCCTAGATTTTACTATGTGACAAAAAAATTTGAAGGAAAAACATAGCTATTTTCTTTTGGATTTTTATTTTATGAGAATTTCTAATATAAAAAATTATGTGTCTCCAAAATTTGTGGTCACCTATGTTCGCGGATAATTTTACTCCTATTGGCAAAAAAAGTTTCGTTGCTATTTATGGTGAGTAAATATTTGTCGTGCCAATAACATTGATACTTATAGATAGCAATTAAATGCTTAATTGATGCTTATATATTGGATGTAGCATTTGATTTTAGATTTTAGATTTTTTTTATAAGTTCTTAGTGCCATCAATATATAAAAATTGCTAATCGGATGTAACACAATTACTAATGAAAGACAACTTCAAATCTTGATCATCTATATTGTAATACACGCTTTGCGAACGCATAATTGACTAAAACTAATTATTAGTTCAAATTTATTCATCTTCTAAAATTTTAGAAATTTTAACGGTTATAATTAATTCTTACGTACACATGTGTGAAGGTGATTATTCCTTTTTTTTTACTCTTCCCGGCCCATTACACAAACTATAATTAATTCTCACATACACTATACTTATTTTAAAATGTTTCGTTTGAAGAGTCAATTTTTAAAAATCACTAGTTTTACACCCGTGCGTTAAATGCACGAATAAAAATATTTTTTAATTAAATAATATTCAAGCAAAACGAAAAAGTAAATCAAAATCAAAAGAATAAAATAAGTTGCAATGTATTAAATAAGATATTCTTATGAAATTATTATTATTATATTTTTAAGTTATGAAAAATCAAAAGTTTGAGCAAAATTTATGAGGTATTATTTATTTAGTAAATAAATATATCACAAATTAGAAAAGAAGATAAAACATGAATAATTGTTAATCAACTTAATAATAAAAAATTAAAATAATGTAACAAATATAACAAAAAATTACTTTGGGATTATGGCTGATAATCTGGATAAGACAAAACAAACGCCGTTAGGACGTCGGGATTGTCCCGACTAGAATCCTCCGGCGTGAGAGTAAGATTTCCTCTGTGGTGTGTAATAACTGAATAATAAATGTGATAGTTTGTCTTGGATCCAGATTGATAAATGTGATAAGTGTAATAAGATATCTGAAAATGGCTTACCTTAAAACAGTGGAGAAGGTCTCCTATTTATACTTGAAGGGTTGTGTGAGGTGTCGTCCTTTTATTGGGGAACACATTGCGACTGATAATAAATGCTCTGATGCCATATCATGAATGAGTTAGATTGCACCTTGTCAGGGAGTGGTTAGTTGAGTGTGTTAGTCCGTTCGGCTTGATGGAAGAGTTTTCGTCAGGACCGTCATTTGTTGATTGTTGCCGAGGTCGGGCTGGTTGAGATCAAGGGTTGTGACTTATAATTTTACTCTCATTTAGTTTTGTCATTCAATTTTGCAAGTGGGTGTGTACATGCCGAGATCTTTCTTTCTCGGCTATTGGATGGCTTCTATTCCGGAAGGACTTGGTGTGTGAGGATCCTATTTCGTGAGTCGAGGGATGCCTCGACTTGTATCCTTTCAGTTTCGAAATGACAGTAGGATTTGAATATTCTCTATAATTTGTTAAATCAACAATGGACGAAATATTTAAACATGTGAAAGTGAGTAGGAATATAAATTGCTTTTCCATGTATTGTACTATTGTGTACTTGTGTAGTAGTTGGAAAAAAATATGTAATATTTTAAATATATATAAATAAATCTTTAATAAAATTTATTGTAAAATAGTTCTCCATTTGTTTTCAAATATCGCTTTTTTATATCTCTGTTTTAAATAATTGTCCTCTTTCATCTGACGTCTATTCCTTCACTTCAAAATTTCATCTACCTAATCTTCAGTAATAAATCCTAACAATCTCTTTCCCCAAATTATTCAAATTCTTTTAATTTTTCATTGAGCTGAAAATTGAGCCTCTATCATTTTGTTTTACCTTATATTTCGTTGTATGACTTTTAAAGTTTTTTTTTTGAAAAAATACAGATTATCCTCATCCCATAATATCTCTATTTGTTTTTTTATTATATATATTAATATTATTTTAATATCTACTATTTGTAATTCATGGGCTGAAATTTAATCGTGGGTCGATCCCCAAATAAAATAATGAGACTAAAGTCCATCATCTCAATGGCCTAATTCAAAATTGTCCAATACAAACAATAGGCATAAAATAATTAGATTAACCATAAAAAATATAATATTAATTAATAAAAATTATTATTTTAACTAAAATTATGAGTGTATTACAATTACAATGAAAAGAAAAACAGAAAATTGCAGGCTAGTACACTTTGACGATTTTTCAACCACTTTAGTCCATGATATATTTTTTTTCAAACCGCTACAATGCAATATCAGATGATGCATCACGATGCATGAAAATACATTTTAACGTTTGTTAAAATTAGACAAAGTATACACCAGCTTAAATTTTTTCCAAATAAAATTATTATAAAAAAATCAGGTTGAAATCGAGTTAGCTCAATAAACCTAATAAACAAAGAAAATGGATGGAAAGTAGGAAACAAAATTTTTTGCAAAAAAAAAATATAGGGTTGTTATTGTTCTAGTTTGAAATCTTAAAACTAAAAAAGAAACACTAAGCCCTAAATTACAAACAACGCTCGCGCAAAGCTCATCGGGGCTTCGTCTCACACTTCACTGGCGACACATGATCATATCCCTCTCTCACACCGTCGGCGTCATGGTAAAATCTTATCCCTCAATTACTATCTCACTCGATCCATTTCTGTTGTTCTACAATATCTAATACAATTATCAAGGGAGAATCTTGTTTATATTACCCATCATGACAATTATCAAGGGAGAATCTTGTTTATATTACCTCTCATGATCAGATAGTGATAATCGACGGTGTACATTTGAGATTGATGGTTGATTTTTTTTAGCAATCAAAATTTCGAATCTGATACAATAGTCATAAAATTTTCAGATCTATTAATTTGTTTTATACTTTTGTAGATCTGTGTGGGTATTTGTTATTCAGTTGAAATACTACATGATTTTTTGGCTACTAAAACTTTGAATTTGATTCAATAGTCATAATTTATTTTGGTATAAAATGTTTAAAACTTGTTTGGTGACTAATTTTTTTCTAACTTTATAGATCATTAGTTGAAATATCCGCAAAAAATGTTGTGCTGAATATATATGTACTAGTTTTATACCCGTGCGTTAAACGCACGAATATATATATTTTTCAATCAAATTATATTCAGTTAAATTATAATCAAACAAAATGAAGACAAAAAACAAAACTAAAAGAGGAGATTATTTCAATGAATAGAAAAATATCATTTGATTAAAAATTATTATGAAAATAAAGAAATATACGTGTCAGTTGATTAACAATAATAAAATAAATAAATTGGAATAATTGCAATTTATGACTAAAAGAGGAGATTATTTCAATGAATAGAAAAATATCATTTGATTAAAAATTATTATGAAAATAAAGAAATATACGTGTCAGTTGATTAACAATAATAAAATAAATAAATTGGAATAATTGCAATTTATGATAATTAAATAAATAATTAAAATGAAAAAAAAATGTGTAACACAGTGTATGGATTTTTAGTAGCGATGCGTTGATTTGGATTCGCGATGCATCAGTTTAGAATCACAATGCATCACTATGAATTGGAAATAGACTAGTTTGAACGTGAAGCATCGATTTAAAATCGTGATGCACTGCTATGGAATGAGAATAACAATTACACAATTTTGAATCATGCATGAAAATGTATGAACTGATGTTTATCGCAAGCGTGTCCGATTCATTAAATGTATACTCGTCCTTTTACATCAAAAATGTTTTTTCCAATTAAAAAAAGTATAGTGGACAGTGGTTGAATATCTGTTAAAAGAGACAGACACAATTTTCACCATATTCTTTTCAAACCTTTAAAAGACAAAAAATTAATATAAATGGGTTTGACGTGTTCATAACCCGACACATATTAATTGAATGACAAAACTTACTCTAAAAAAATTTAATTGACGATGATCAATTGAAAATTGACTCAAATAATTCTATTTGTACCGATTTAAGCCTGGTTATGGCTTATTTCAATATCAATAATCAATAACAATTAAAAAGACAAATGTAATCTCTTGGCTTTGTTACTTCACCCCACTCACGGATATTAAAACGACATTGTTTTATAGTATATATATATATAACTCTTGTCTTGAGTCTCGCTACCTCTTATCATGATATTTATTCCAGCAACCTTGCCGTCTCACCGAAGAAAAAACAAACAATTAACCCAACTTATGGAACCAACTCCCATTTTAATTTTTCTTCTTCACTCCCTTTACTCTTTATCCCTCTCCCCATTCTCTATCCTTGAAAATATAGAACTCTATAAAGGGGGATCATCAAGGTAGCTTTCCAAGTGAAAATACTTGGGTACTCTACAATTTGATGTAAATCTGATTACTTTTCGAACACAACGATAAATCAATTCGTTCATGATTAAATGATCGATTCATTTTTTTAAAAGAGAGGTAACTATACACTTCCGAAACATTTCTTCTTTGTTAGGGGAAAAATTATGTTGCAATATTGTTTGTTTTGTTTTGTTATTTACCATTATATAGTTCTTGTTACTTGAAGTATTTGTTAAATTTTATTTATTCAAATCGATATATATTTGTTGGTCAGTCATATATTTAATATCAATAATGAGTATTTGTAATTTTGTTCATAATATTTCTTTTAAGAATTTTGATCCGATGAAATAGACAAAAAAATCATAAATAAAATCATATATATATATATATATATATATATATATATATATATATATATATATATATATATATATATATATATATATATACAGATTAGTCATTCGGTTAGAATTAATTGTGAATATTTGTGATTCCTTTCAATGAACTTTCTTGTGCAAAGTCATCCTTGATTTTTCTGAAGTTTATTTTGCAACAATGAAAAACTAACGGTTATATGCATAAAAGGTTGTGTCTGGATAACAAAGCAATAAATGCATTTGTTCTAGTTCCTAGGCTCTAGTTTCAAGGAGTTATAAGTATTTAAATTTATATTATTTAATTATAGGATTCATTAAATGTTTGTTATAAATAGGGGTTACTATTTTAGGGATGCAAATTTTGACGGAAAATTACTATTTTTAGACTACCTAGGCTTTATATATATAGATATCTATAATCTCTAAAATATTTCAATTTTAATCTCCACATTTGATATTAACATATTGATATACACAAACTTTATTATAATTATGATCAAGTATAATGCTAGTTATATATGTTTTAAATATTAAACTTTTCAAATATGAACTATTTGGAAGAAACTGAATGATGAGTAATTTATAGTCTGTTTGATTTGACTTATTAATATGTGTTAATGACTTATTGCTAATTATGACTGACTAGTTTTACACTCATGCGTTAAACGCACGGTCATATAATTTTTTCAATTAAGTTATACTCAAGCGAAACAAAGAAGAAGAAAAAAAATTTTAAAAAAATGTTGGAAGCAACTACTTTCGATATAAATTTTTTTTTTGTTTTGATTTAAAAATTAGAGACTTGTATATTTAAGATCTGAGAAAATAAAGGCAAATTTTTTAGAAAATAAAGACAACTTTGTCCTTCACTAAATCTTAATTGTAACAATAATTTTAGAAATATTTCTAAACCTAGCATTGTTATAAATTAAAAATATGGTGAATATATGGTCATATAGTAATTGCATTATATGAAAAGTAATAAACAATTAAAAGAATATACTACAAAAGAAGAGAAACTAATTATAAAGAATTACATCGAAAAATAATAACATTATGAAAAAATCTAAACGTTATCGTGATATTTCAATAATCCCCGGTTTACTAAACAAATAGAGAGGAAAAAAGGAGAGGAAAATAAGAAGCCTCAACTGGCAATCTCCCTTATTTTCTATCCCTCTCAGGAAATATCCCTTATTCTCATTGGCGATCTCTCTTATACTCACCGTCCACACCACAGTATGCTCTCTTCCTCTCATTCCATATCTCGCTCAATCTATCTCTCTTTCTTTAATATTCAACTTTATTCTGAGAGTAAAATATTGATTATATTTTTTGGTGATTTTTTATTCGGATATAATGAAATCACATAAAAATATTTTATTTAGTTATTTCGTATAAAAAAATGTTTTTGACACTTAGATCTACTGTGAATTTGATAATATTTTTTATACATTGATTTTTGTTATTTACTTTTAGATAAGTATCCGAACTGGTTTAATTATTTAGTATTCTCGAAAGATGATTTTTTCTGGTGATTTTTATTTCATATTACTTCGAATTTGTCAATTGTTTTTTTACATCTCAAATTTTGAGTATTTCTTGCTTTACTTGATTTTTTTTGTATAATATTTCAACATTTGATAGGTTCATCTTATGAACTAATGCATTTTCATTAATCATCGTTTAAAATGTGTTGATTTATTTTTATTTGTTACAACCGAGAATTAAAAAAGCTATGCAAATTTGGATAATTGATGGTGAAAGTTCCAATGAGTTTTAGAATTAATTAATTAAAAAATTCATTAATTGTTTCTTGTTAATAGGAGTTTCTATTTTGGGAAACAAAGTTTTGGCGGGATTTTTTCCTATATATATATATATATATATATATATATATATATATATATATATATATATATATATAGATTATGAAATTAAGGCTCCGTTTGTTTCACGGAAAATGACTTACGGAAAACGTTTTCCTCATTTTCTGGTGTTTGGTAACCTTAGGAAAATACAGTCAACGTAAAAGGTTTTCCGAGTCAACGGAAAATGAAGGCTTCTTTTCCGGAAAATGACTTACGGATTCATTTTCCGTAAGTCATTTTCCAAATGTTCGGGCACCCTTCGCCCCCTTTCACAATTGCACATATTTACTTACAAACACAATATTTCACTCAACAAATAAATTGTTTAAAAATATAAATGAAGTTTGTGCATACTATTTATAAATTATAATATTAATAAATGCTTACTACGTTCTAAAACTAATGTCACCTATATTATTTAGGAACATCCTAACCATTGTCAATTTTTCTATTTTAAAATGTTTTTTTCTTCATATCAATTATCAAAAAAATTATTTGTAATTGTGCGATTGAAAAAAGATAGACATTAATTTGACACCACTAATGATTAATTGAGAGTTACTAAAGAAAAATTACTTAAAGTTCAACACTATTTTATATTCAATATATGCATTAATATTAGAATATTTTTTTTTGTATTTCTTCATATATAGTTTTCCATAACATTTTCTAGAGACATCCTAAACAATTTCTATTTTCTATTTTAAAACGTTTTTTTCTTATCAATTATCAAAAAAATTATTTGTAATTGTGATATTAAAAAAAGATGGACCTTATTAAAAAAAGATGGTCCTTATTGATTTTCTAGGGACATCCTAAACATTGTTTAGTTTATTTTTTTTTATTTTTGTATTTATTCATATATTGTTTTCCGTTACATTTTCCGTATGTTTGCCAAACACCCGTAAATGTTTTCTGACATATTTTCAAAAGATTTACCAAATGAAATCTTTTGATTTTCCAGAAATCATTTTCTGTAAGTGATTTTCCGTGAAACAAACGGAGCCTAAGACCGTTTTCAGAATTTGTGTATCCAAATATTCATATGTCGAGGCTGACCTCATAGGGTCATCTTGTCTTTGCAGATAATTTTATCAATGAAAAGCTTGATCTTCTTCTTCCATGTTTGTACAAAGCTATATTAGGGCATCTACAAACCAATGGGGAGTGTTCCTCACTTGTTCCTCCAACGTCCGGTCAATAAACTTGTTCCCAAATTGGAACAATTAAGAAGACCCTTGGTCAATAAAAATAAATAAATTCTCAGCCCATGCGCATGAGGTGTACCGTGCCTTCTGATCGGGGCATGCAGCTTATAATGGTGTGTAAATGTGTTATGGGTTCATTAATAATATGCGTAGTATTATTTGAATAGGAAGATTTGTTATTGAAATGCATAATTTTGCAATGTGCCCTACAAAACAACGAATCTATACATATATAAAAGGATATGTGCGATTTTTAGAAAATTCTCGTCAAAATGTATTTTCCAAAAATAACAATATTTGTATATTGTATATGTGTCATTAATGCATTGAAAAATAAAACAAATTTGTAATCAAAATTAATTAGCAAAGACTTGTATAGGACGGTCTTACGGATCCTAAATCCGTAAGACTGAACCCCATTTAAAAATTTGCGGGTTAATAACTAAACCTATTAATTAAAATTATAGAAGTTGGCCAACCCAGTTGGTGAAGAGCGAACCTTTAAGGTCTAGCCTAAGGTGGACCAAGGTTCAACACGCCCAGCTATAAATTTTAGTTTTAATGCTCATTTCCTCTATTTACTCCGGTGCATCTCCATTTTTAATGTTTGCCGCCGAATTCCCACGTCTTGCAGTTTAATCCTTCGTCAGCTTTGTTAGTCATCCGTTAGCATCAATTGCCTTTAGATACTTGACAGATCCTAACGGACTTTGACGAAATGCTAAATGACACATTCAAAACCAAACGTGACACATTTTAATGTTAAATGAGACACTATAAATGAAAATTTATTATAATTTTTATTAAAATACAAAGTAACATTCTTAATACTAAAAAATGACACATTTAATACTAAAAAGTGACACTTTTAATACTAAAAAGTGACACTTTTAATACTAAAAAGTGACAACACTCTTAATTCTCTGATTCCTCTTCACCATAACTCTCTTATTTTTTAGTATTAAAAGTGTCACTTTTTAGTATTAAGAGTGTCATTTTTAGTATTAAAATTTTCTATTTTTAGTATTAAAAATATCACTTTTTAGTATAAAGAGTATTACTTTGTATTTTAATAAGAATTATAAAAAATTACCATTTATAGTGTCACTTTCAACCTTAAAATATATCACTTTTATCTTTTCAATGTGTCACGTTTGGCTTTAAACGTGTCATTTAGCATTTCGTTAAAGTCCATTAAAATCCGTCAAGTATCTCAAGGCAATTGATGCTAACGGGGCTGACAAATGATTAAACTGTAAACCTTGAAAGTGCAGGGACAACGGAGCAAAATAACACATCTCTGGCAATAAAACTTAAAAAAAACACTAAGAAGTTTTGAACCTTAGACCTAGGCACTAACCACTAAACCTTATGGATTTTCCTGTGAACCATCTCACCTAATTACCTTTTGCAAATTTTTATAACATATTATTTATTGATTATGAATCGCGAATTTCTAAATGGGGCTCCGTCTTACGGATAAGAATCCGTAAGACCGTTTTACAGGAGACCGCCTCAAATTAATTAGATAAATAAATCCGAAAACTTTTGACATTCTTTCTTTGACTTGAGACAATTGACAACCATATATACCAAACTATTTCAACCTCATTCACATCTGTCAATATAAAAAATAGTTATGATTTTTTTAACTATCTAAACATATATAAAAGGAGAAGTGCGATTTTTGGAAAGTTCCCGCCAAAATGCACTTTCCAAAAATGACAACACTTCTGCATTGTATATGTGTCATTAATGCATTGAGAACTGAAACAAATTTGTAATCAAAATTAATTAGATAAATAAATCCGAAAACTTTTGACATTCTTTCTTTGACTTGAGACAATTGTTAACCATATATACCAAACTATTTCAACCTCATTCACATTCGACAATATAAAAAATAGTTATGATTTTTTTAAATTATATTGAAATTTCAATGAGCTAATAAATAATTATTTATTTCAATTATTGAATTTAATAATCTCTTATCAATTGAATGATAAATGAATAAATTATCAAAACAATTATATGAATTATCATTGAAGATTAATTTTTTCGACTGTAATTGGACGCCTAAGGGAGTTAGACAGTTCCTTAGATTTTCTCTTCTCGAGCAATTTTCAAAGATACAACCACTATAAATTTGTTACAATTTTGTTTGTTGAACATCATTACTAAAAATAACTGAGGACACACAAATATAGAAGAAATCGATATAAAATGCCTTCCTCTCTCATTTTGCTTAGAGACATCAGCCAGACCAAGGGTAAGCCTAGATAACTCAACGATTTTTCGTGCAAAATGTATATTTTACAATGTAAAGGTATCTTTCCAACCTGTAATACTTATTGTATTCTTTTTATTTCGATTGCTTAGGATCTCATATACTTGGTCCTCTCTTTTTTTCTAGAGATCATGGAGTTACAATAAATTGAAAACAATTATATATGTGAAATTATTAAATTCTCAGGGTACCTTTGTAATCAATAAATAACTTAAACATATGTAATGCCTATGATTAAAGATGTAGGGAATAAATTACAATAATTTAATAAACTTCATGTTCAAGTGTATGTATTAAATTTAATACAATTTAATGATCTTCAAACTGATATAGATTTATTGGTAACCAATATATATTTATATTTATTTATTAATATGCACCGCGACTACAAATTTCTCAATTTTGGTTTTATCAAATCAGAATAATGAACATTTATAAATAAAATCTAATTAAATCAAAGGAATTTGAAATGTAGAGACAAAAAACTAATAAATTATTGACTACAAAGAGACCAATTTTGAAGTGAACAACTACATTAGATACAAGTGATTTAAAATAGATGTATTTTAATTATAAAAATGTTAAAAAATAGATCTTCAAAATACAAATCTAGAAATTCGAAATCTATATTTTTTTCTATACTCAAAATATAAAAAAATTCGGCTATAACGTTAAATACTGAAAATATAAAAAAGTCTCGACTTATTTAAATCGTATTTTAAAAAATAATTAGGTAAAGAAGTATAAATACTTGGATCTTATTATAAGCCATTATTTTTCTAGTTCACTAAGTAAAATTAAGCTTTAAGATTTAAAAAAAACGAAATACAAAGTTGAATACTTTATTAAAAAAAATCTAACACACCTTGCTACGAAATGGTTTGATATGATTCTATTTTGGTTAGGAAAAGTCGACGGATGAATTTTTGAAATGAAGGGTTTGAAAAGATGAAGAGTCATTGTCTCATGTTCGCCAGAGGAATTTCCTAGGTTTAATGCTATAAAAATAAGAAACGTGACATTTTAGACGACTTAATTGAGTAAGAGTGAGAGTGGGACGATATGTATATAGGTTAGAGTGAGTGGGGGTGGAGTTTTTAGGTTAGAGAGTGAGAAGCTCTTTATTAAAGACTGTCAAACTAGACAACAAGTCCCATGAGGCGCCTGCCCCGCCCGCCATACACTGAGGCGGGTGGCCACTGATGATTAAATAAACACGCTTGGAAAACGGGTTTCGGCTTGCGTCCTGTGGAACTTTTCTTGGCGGGGCGGGCTGCCCACACATTATGGACTCACTAGTGACTTACTTAGTTACTTTTTAGTTATTACTTATTACAATTTACAAGGAGCCCTCAGCCCAAATGAATTAATGAAGTGGAGCCCAGACCCATAAAATATAATACATAACCTAAAAATAAAAACTATATCCTCATTCTCATTGTTCTCACCGTCTTCTACTCTTCTTCACTCTTCAATTCTTCATCTCAGTCATCATACCTCGTTCAGGGCACTAAGGGTTAGGTTAGGTTAGGTTAGGGTGAAGAACTGAAGACTCTCACTCTCTCACTCGTCTCATTCTCATCTCATTTGTCGTCTCTAGATCTGAGACCGAGTCTCTCACTCTGTCACTCGTCTCTCCATCGTCTACTCGTCTGTCATCTCAGTAGTGAGTACCCACACAGGAGAGCGAATTCCCTCATGAAAAGCCTTGTCACGAAATTTCCAAAGTTCCCACAAGATGATTGAAGGCGGGATAGAATGAAGAATAGAGTTTCTACTTTGATGCCACCAAGCAAAACAGATTTGGGGTATGGAATTCATAGCAGAGGTAATACCACCCATACCTGTTAAAAGCAGTCCATACTTGAGTAGCAGTCTGGCTTTACAAGAAAACATGGAGATAGGTTTCAGAATGGCCAGTCACACAATAAGAGCACTTGGAAACTAAATAAAAACCTTTTGCTAAGGAGTCTTTCATCAATGGGCAGCCTGTAGCGCCATAACCGCCACATAAAAATGCTAATTTGATGAGGGAGATATTTAATCCAAATAAACTGAGCTGAAGCAAGAGTTGGCAATGGGTGGCGAATCAGATCCCAAGCCGAAGATAAAGAGAACTTGCCGTTAGAATTAGCACTCCAACATGCCATGTCATTGTCAGGATTGTCAGAATGACAATCCCCATGATTTTCAATAATATTAATAGCCAAAGCACCGATGGCCATTCTAGCAGTAGATGAAATGCTAGAAGGAGAATAAAAAATATCACAAACTTTTTCAAAAGGACTAGACGTATATTGGTATATGACTACACTGGAGTATGATTTTTTGCCTAATTGGTGTATATTGGTAAATAAACCCAAAGCCAGCGAGGCTTCCCCTGTTTGCCAGCGACCCTACGTGGGGCAGTAGGGGTTTTTAGTAGAAATTGCTTCGAAATGGGTTGGAATGTTAAATTTAGCCAGCCCATGCACAAAAGGGGTGGGTTGGGTTGAGTTGATATTTTTAGGCCCGCCACTTTTTTGGGTTGGCTTTACATGAAATGGCGGTTGAAGTGGTTAATGGGTTGGTTCGCCTAGAATTGTTAAAGATTGCCTGGGCTAGCGCCTTAGCCCACCTAAAAGAGGTGGGTTGGGTTGGTATTTTAGGCTCGCCATGTTTTGGGGCGGCCTTTGCCATTCGCCAAATGGTGGGTTGAAGTGGGTTATGGGGCTCGCCGCCCGCCATTTTGGCAGCCTCTAGTTTTAGGACCAGTTATGTTTGCGGACTTTCTTTCCGCCCCCTTCACTGACGGGCTTTTCGAACCGGCAAACCCGCCCCATTGTGCCCATTTTGACAATTTCTACTCTTTATCAATATGACAAGTGCTTGGGATTTTTTTGGGCCAGATTTATTATAATTGGAGTAATATTTGTTGTTTATTAAAGTAATAATAATTTGGATGGAATCAATTGAGAAATTTGGGTAACGTGAAATTTTAAGTATTTTTAGTCTTTTTTGTTGTTGTTTGTTTTAGAGAGAAATTCGGGTCCGTCCGCTACGTAAAATTTTCAACCGCGATAGTTTTTTATGATTTTTTTAACTAAAAAGGACACTTTTAGAGCAAAAAGACTATGACTCTTAATAAATTGAAGGCGCGTTACGGATCACTTAATCAATTCATCAATTTAAATCATATAATCTAATTTATGCATCGCGCCTTATATCACAATGTACCAAACCTTCATCTCTCTTCTTTAATGTACCCAATCAACATATGATTCAAAATTAATGCATCTTACCTACATCCCACATCTAAGTCGATATGCATCACAATTTACAAATGATACATTGTGATTTAAAATTGATGCATCGAGTTTCAAAAATGGTATTTAAAAATGAACAAATTTCTATTTAGACTTTTCATCTAATAGAATATGCACAGTAGTACAAATACAAAAGTAAATTTATTTTGAATCATACACACAAACACAAAATGAAGAAGAAAAAAGAACGAGGTATGAAGAAGGAAGAAAATATGAGGATATAAAATGTATTTTTATATGTTTATATTTTCAATAACCTACGTTTTTTTATAGCTACTACATTATTACGAAATATCAGAAACTATTTTCTCTATCAAATTTTATCATTTAGAGGCACATGTCTATTATCAATTGTTGACTTAACGAATGACGAAGATAGTTGAATTTCATCCAATCTTCCATTTATGAATAAGGAAATACATCTAAATAAATTTATAATTACATTTTCAAATTTATGTGATCTATCTTTAATTTTACTTTTTATTAATTTTTTTATTTTTTCATATTAAACTTTTTAATTGCATATTCTTCAACTTTAATTGAGTATATAATTTTATACTAGTGTACAAACCGTGAAACGCACGAGAGCATCACTAGTAAGAACAAGAACATGGGAGATGCTCTTATATATGTAGTAACTATAACTAGAAGCCACTTGTACACTTGTGTGCAAGTACATATCCGAAAAGAGGTCAGGAATTCAAGCTAGCATTTCAACACTGTTTGGGGCAGATTTTTGATATCGTCACTGTTGAATCTTGCATATAATTAGATTTGCTTAAAATCATTCCACTTGATTGTCAGCCAAGAAATTAAAATCATATTTGGTCAGCCGCAAATCATTTTGTCAGCTACTTATTTCAGCTGACCTTTACGTGTTTAGTGTCAGTTTACCTTTCCTTATTTGATTGATCATATACTTGTACTGACACTTTCCTACTTTGTGTTTTGGTAGATATTCTGTTAGATAATATTTTACAGGATCTTTTGAGATCTTGCATCTGCCAAACACAATTTCAAATTCGAAATGTGTTCCTAACGGGTTGCTTTTGAAGACTATCTATAAATACCCACTAAAAGCATTCTTGAAGACAACAATTTTTCATAGAAGTCAAAAGCCAATATACTTTCAAGAAATTTCTCTGTGACTTTGTCTTTCTAAGAAAACATTAGCTAGATACTCTTCTTTGAATATTTCTTTCTAGTTATTGTTTAGGCAAACACTGAGTGATCCATTTCAATATATTTAGAAATCAGTCAGTTTGTCTCACGAGTTTGATTGTCCCTCAATCATTCTCCACAAACACCGGTCTTTTGTTGTACTATACACTGATCCATTAGAGATCGAATAGATTTTTAATAAAATTAGTGCACTTCAAAAATCCAAGTCTGACCAACTTGGTAGTGGACGTAGCAGTTTATCTGTGAACCACTTCAACTGATTTGTCAGTCCGCTTCTTATACTCTTGCAAACTGACTCAACACTTAAGAAGTTTTTCAATTGATTAAGTGTCAGTCAGTTAACAACAACTGTTTGCTTAATTGTTCAGTTAATTTGTACTTCAGTTTCTTCTCTATATTCAGTGATCAACTTTAAAAACAACTACTTTTGAAAACCAGTTGTGTCAGCCAGCTGACCAACTTTCATCAGCTTGAACATTTTCAAAGTGTCAGCCAGCTGACCAATTTTCAGTTGACTTACAAAACCAGTTTTCCGCTGCCGAATTTAAAAGATTTACAAATCAATCATCCAAGTTTTTAAAGGCTATTCACCCCCCCTCTAGCCTTAACTGTTGCCATCTGAACTTACAATTGGTATCAGAGCCTTGCTTCTTGAAAAACTATCTTCCAAGCCTAACAGCTTGAAAGCTCGATCATGGCAACACTAAAAGCTTTTCAATCAAACAATGTGACTCAAGTACCCATTTTTGATGAAGATCACTTTGATATTTGGAAGGAAAGAATTACAAGATATATGAACAATATAGATAAACGATTGATGGAATGTGTAAGAGGTGGTCCTATGCAACCTATGAAAATCAATACTAAAGTTGGTAAATCTTCGCCAGCTGCGGATGATGTGACCTTGTAAACCCTCTTGTTCTGTAGAAGAAGAATATGTTTTCAAACCTCAATCGAGAATGGTGAGGAAGACAAAATTCTTGCGATGGATTGGATGCCGAGCGTACATATCTGTCAAGTGTTGTACTGATGAAAACTACAAGCGGATATATATCGTATCGCCAAGGAAATTTGGGATGCTCTGGTAGAATATGTAGAAGGAGATCAAAACACCAAGGACAACAAACTTTATAATTGCATACAAGAGTTTGATGCATTCAAGAAGGACCCACAAGAATCTTTAAAGAGTGCCTACGACAGATTCCTCGAGGTAAGTAATAGATGTTCTTCTCTTGGTAAAGTTTATAGTATGAAAGATTTAAATTAAATATGCGCTTTCTTAGTAGTTTGGGAAGTAGATTGCATGCCAAAGTCACTGCCATTAAGGAAGCTAGAGATTTGAACAAAACTCATATACGTAGTCTTGTTGCAAGTCTAAAAATTTATGAAAAAGAAGTTCTCAAAACTCAAGAAATTGAGAAATTTTTTAAAGGTATATCTCTTCAAGCTGAAGAAGAAACTTCAAAGACCTCTACATCACTGTCAGATGATGATTTTGATGAAGATGAATTTGCTGCTTTTGCGAGACAATTTAGAAAGTTTAAATCTTTTAAAAGGAACTTTCAAAAACCTTCAGCAAACTTTCAAAAGTCTTCATCAAACCCTCAAAAACCCTCTTCAAGCTTCCAAAAACCATCTACTTCAAACTTTCAAAAGCCTTACTTCAAAACAAATGAAGACAAGGTTGAGAAAGAAAAATTGTTGTGCTTTAACTGTAGAAAGCCTGGTCACTTTGCTTCAAACTGTCCTTTTACAAAAAATGAGTATTACAAAAGAGTTCCTAGAAATTTTGAAAAACAAAAGGGTTTAGTTGCTGAAGATCAAAATCTTGCAACTTGGATAGAAACAGATTCTGAAGATGAATCTGCTGATTTTGAGCAAGAAGCAAATCTGTCTTGTTGCAAAATCGGCAATATATGATTCATAAAATGAGTTTCCAAGTCCAAAATACTCAAAAATGCGAAAATGAGCCGCATCAAGCTCACCTATTACAAACTCCAAACTGACCAAGGTCATCAAACCTGATCAGTTTGTTGTTAAGAAAATAGGAAATGGATTTTATGGACAAGGAATCATAAGTCAGCCAGAAAGGAAAGTGAAGTCAACTTCTCCAAGGACTGCTAATATAAGTCATGATTCAAAAAGGCAGTAGGAGAAGGTCACTGATCCAAGTGTTGATGATTTGCTGGAACAAATGCAAGAAATGTATTCCAAGTTTGAAACACTAAAAAGAATCCATGTTTCTTTATCCAAATGATTATAAAAGAATTTCAAGAAGAAAATTGTGAGCTTCAAAAATCAATGAGCTTTACAAAGTTCAGCAAGAAAAAATTGCTGCAACTTAAAAGTCTCAATGAAAAACATGAGATTCAAGCAAAAATCTCGTATGCCCAGCACGATCTTGTAGAAAGAAATCTTCGATCGACCAATGTTGTTGATACTTACTCAAAGTCAAAAGTCGTCTGAGAAACCATCATCACCAACGAAAAATCATGAAGACCAACATGGTCTCGATACTCAAAGGATGATGAAGACTATGAGATCGCATACCAAAGGTGAACCTAAGATTCTAAAAAGGACAAGTGGATCAATCTATAATGCCGCCATTCACTTATCCTAGAAATATGAATCAAGACAAGAGGTACATTAACAAAAAAGGATAGTCGAACAATGACAATCGTCCTTCCGTCACGCACTCTAAATCGCCGCCTAACTCAACACCGACAAATGTCACCGACCGACAAATGTTAGCTAGTCGACAAAAAGAGGAGGATTCAAGAAAGGCAACCGACAAGTTCAAGCCAATAAATTTTGTTACCGCTTAAGACTCTCTAAGTCAACCATAAGAAATCAAAGAATTCACCTCAAATGACCGATAAACCCGGTTATCACAAGTGTAATATTTGCTCTACTTTGGTCATCAAATACGAATGCTTATATAGATTTAAACCTAATTACTGTAACTAAGAAGCCTAATTTCGCAAGTTTGGATACCTAAGAAAACTAACCCTTTGACCCAAAAGTATAAAGGGTACCATGATTTAATTATTCATATTTCGTGTATGCTTAATGGCGATGATCAATCAACCGACATACGGATATTAGACAAATGATGTTCCGCATACACGATGGATCACCGAACTCCTACTAACATTATCAGCAAATAAAAGGACCTTCTCGTAATTTTGGAGACAACTCAAAAGGAAAACTATTGGCTATGAATCCATTATCGTGAGGATCTATAATAATTGAGAATGTCTCTTTGGTACAAGGTTTGAAACACAATCTTTAAGTATCTCACAATTCCGTGATAAAGGTACGAGCCGCTCTTTCTCCTCCACACATTGTTTTATCAAAAATAGCATCACTAATGAAATTTCGCCATCGTTCCAAAAAGGAAATGTTTTGCTATAGATTTACTTTCTTTAAATAACAACACTCAAATTTGTTGGTAGCAAATGATATTTTGAAAAATTCTTGGCTTTGGCACAAAAGACTTTCAC
>JABEVN020002040.1:0-22752 GCA_013146195.2 Codonopsis lanceolata | reverse complement strand
GAGTCTTGGGAAGAAAAAGTATACCTTTGTGCATTGATCGTGTCTTATTTTAATTATTTCCTTGCAAGTGTACAAGACTATTATAGAATAGCTTGGGAAAAATTCGAACCATCGACAAGAACAAATACAAGTAGCAAGAATATCGGTAGCAATTTTAACTAAGGGAGTTTTGTTTATCGATTTTATCTAAACTAATTATTCTATTGAAGCTTGATAAATCTAATTAAACTCTGCGGTAATCACAATTGTAAAGATCTTATGGAGGAAGGAAATCTAGGATTAAGGTTTCACTTGTATCTACTCTATAGCTAATTTAGATAAAGTATCATTCAATAACTTGAGTTCGTTCACGAAGGATAGATATAGCACGTCAAATTACCGTTCGGTCTCCATCTCTAAATAATTCATCCATTTTATATCCTAAGCACAAGAACATATGGATCCTAACTATCACTTAGGTCATTTATAGAACCTAACCTAACTTATCACTCGTGCATCGATAGGTTCAATTTATCATGATGGTTAGCCATAGTGCGACATATGCATATGGCGTCGTAGGTATCCGCACCTCTAGGCCTTTATTACTCGCGATTACATTCATTTGTTCAAAGCAAGATAATAAAGGGGTTGATAAACACCATGATCAACAAGAATTGAATAAATAAAAATATATATTAAGCCATAGATTCGATACAAGTTACCTCCCAACTCCTAGATTCATAGATGTTTAGTTCATCCTTGAAGATGAAGCTACAATAAGGATGAAGGAATACATGGATCGATCTTCAAAAGCGTAATTACAACAACTAAACTATGTAATATAATCTAATTCCTAAGCTAAATTGTTTTCTAATACTTCTTGGACGTCAGTAAGCTTTGGCTACCGTCCTTTATTTATATCAGGAGTTGTAGGGAATAGGAGGTTCAATCTAGGTCAAAAACCCCGTAAAGTCGGGTTACAGGCACCTTGCGGCTGCATTGGGTCTTCACCTTTCATGAGGGTCTTGGTCGGAGCTGGTCTTCTTTACGCCTACCTTGCGAAGGCAAGGTCTTTTGACCTGCGGCCGCAGGTGGCGAAATGTTCTTTGCCTTTTTTCAATGTTCACTTTGCACCCTTCCTTGAACTAAAGGCTTCATAAATCTCATAAATTTACCTAAAACCGAGAAACTTATAAAATAGCTCAAAAACACATATCGGTAGCCAAAAGCCTCATGTAATTGCTCATTTTAAGTCATAAAAGTACCCATAAAGGCGTATAAAATGTCTCATCAAATACCCCAAATTTAAACTTTGCTCGATCCTGAGTAAACAATACTTATTACACTATTTACACTCCTCTAAAACCCACAAACTCAAGTAGACTAACTGTGACTCGACTATGTAGATAACTACAAAAATAGATAAATATTATTCTAAAAATAATAAAAACAAAAATCTTTTGCTTTTAGGACCTCAAGTCATAAGAGCATGGCATATCAAAGTAGTCTCGGTTAGATGCTCACCACATTTGTGCAAACTAATCTGAGAAAACAAGGCGACTTATACTCAAGCGCTACCAATCTTAATTTCAACGTGTGTGTGTGATCACCAGTCATAAAGAATATCTTAACTAAAATAGTTTTATTAAGATAAGCACCACATTCATTTAAAAATCAAAATTTAAATAAAACCAATGCAACCGCAGTATGAGATCTACCATCCAACCCGGTCTATTATAGAAACATAGATTACCAAGGATTTTAAAAACTTATACATCTATCCCATGCGGTTCTATTTATGACATAAAAATGCTCTCCCAATTACTTGCAATATCTAAGATTATGCTAACACGGTGAGCTTCCAAATAATATGAATATATATGAAGTGGAGATCAATTTACATGCCTTACAATCAAATCAACAAACCTACGTTGGCAAGAAGATCAATAGGTCTTTAATAGCTTGTAATGTAAGGCCTTTAGTGTTGGGATATGATGGAAGGGAATAGAATACAAAGTGAGAGCAAGACTACCACCTAATGCTTGCAAAGGAAGTTTTTTCCCAATTAGGCTAGGACACGAAAAGACCACAAGTGGGGGTTTTCTCTTTTTTTTTCTTCCCCCAAACTAGTGTTTTGTACAATATATATCAAGCTAAAAATATCTAGTATTCTTTTTCGCCAGAATTTTTCTATCATATTTTCCCTTGAAAGCTATGCTTCCATTTAAATCTTCTTGCACTCTTCTTCTTCCGTTTCATTTTTCGTCGATATTTTCTTTTTTTTTCTTTTTTTTTTTTTTGAATTGTTCGGGAAGAAGTCTTGAAAACTTTCTTGACTAAAATTGGTCCCATAAAATTAATTCCCCACCCACATCCTATTCTCTCAAAGGGTAGGCTAAAGTGTTTAGGCTTTAGGGTTAAGTTAATGTGGGTAAAAGAAATGAAGTCAAATGGGGTTCAATGTGTGCTAGCACAAGCACAATCCATTCTTTTTAATTAAGCTCAAAGGGGACACTAGGGATATTTTTAGTAAAGGTCGGGAAATATTTAGGCTCAAACGATCCAAAGATTGCCTATATCATATCTTAATGCCAAAATACTCATGCAGTTTTTAATAAAGTAAAACACATAAAATATCATATCAATTATGAAAGTTGTGGAATCGAAGATTTAGCATCATTGGATTTCACATAAGCATTCGCTAAAACAGATGGTGGGAAAATCGAGACTAACATGCGCATTAACGGTTCGAAAGTGTGCTTGAGATATATTAGCAAGAAAAATCTCGAGGATCTAACTTATCATGCAATTGACCCTAAGTTACAATTCAATGCAACAATCATGTTAGGACGCCTATTCTTCATATTCTTGTGCATATCTTGTTGCTAAAATGAAATGTGTGCTATAAACTTTATAAAAATGTTCTAATCAATCCATAATCATGACTGGTGTAAGTGCACAAAGATTTGGAGAAAATCAAGAATTTTGCAGAATCAAGTAAATTCCAAAATGATTTATGGAAAAGTTATGTGGTTCATTGCATTAACTCCTCATCAACTGGAATGACAACATAAGGACTCGAGGATGAAAATTTTGAATTAAAGAATTTTTTTAAAACAAGAAGAAATGGAGATGGGCGATGACGATGACTCTTTTGATGGGTCCCTGAAGGAACCAAATATTAGTGTATTCTGGTCAAGGAAACATATCCGAAAATAAGAAAAAAGAAAAAGCAAGAAAATAGAGTGAGGAGACGAGACGATAGAGGGACAAAAAATTTCCCTCACCCTAAAAACGTAGCTCCAACCCACTCTTCCTTAGGCGGGACTCGAAGGACTTGGCTTAGAATCCCCCAAACTTAAATTCCATTTTGTCCTCAAAATTGAGGAATATCCTATGAGAGGGTTGATGGAGGAGAAATATCAAAAGGACATAGTCGGCCCACCTAACTAACGAAAGAGGAAGAAACTTCGGCCTCACTCATAAATAGCCTGGTGAGTCGGTGGGAAATAACGAAGGAGGATGAAACTCAGGGATTGTGCCAGGTGGCATCCCAAAATATGTGGAGACATTATACCCCACCTGGTTAAACCAACCAAAGAAATGAGGCTGGTCGGCACGCAATTGCGCCAACTGCTGACTCATCATCTTATTTTGGAGCATGAGCTCCTCCTGCCTATTGGAGATAGCCTCCAAGGGATCCTCCTCCTCTGGCAGCTCCTCACGTGGGCCTCTCTCACGTGGCTGGCGAGGGTGCTCAAACAGTAGTGCCCTAGAAATGTCGGGAACCTCCCGAATCTCTCTCGCATCCGAGTCCAAACGACTAAAATTTCCACTTCAGAGCCCGGTAATCAAACTCGGGAACACGAATCCCGAGTTTGTCATACCTCTAATAAGGGTCTGTATTTGGTCGTTGATCAAACGTCTAATATCGACAAACCCACCGGTAAGGATGGTGTAGATCAAAAACCTTAGCCGAGACAATCGTATCTTTGGGGCTGGAAGGCATAAGACGTGCACAGATAAATTTGAACACGACATTGGCCGTGTTCGTGAGATGGGACTCTTCCATTGTACGGGGGCGAAATGGTGGGTTTTGGTTGTAGGTCCAAACCACATTAGGTGTTGCGATTTCCACATTTACCACCTGGAGAGAAACGGGGTCGGAAAGGTGGAGGCTGTACTAGTTAACACCCCTCGCGAAGTCGGTAGTGCCGAAATAACAATTAATGCTATGGGACAAAACGTCAACTTTCATACCCCTAACATCAACAACATCGAGCACCTCGTCAGTAATACCAATACGCTCATTGGCGTAAAATTCTCGGACTAAGGCGACAATGGCCACGCCCGAGGTCGCAATAAGGTTTCCCCACCTTAGGCGGTTGAAGGGGGCAAGGAGAGCAAAGTCTTCAGCTTTAAATCCCCTCTCAGGGATTATGCTCTTGGAGATCTTCCTAGTATAGCTCTTCAAAGCCTCAAAGGAAATAAAATGGTGGGCATCGTAATGTTGCTCCTCCTCTTGGGAACGGGACGTGGACGTGCCGGTATTCCTACGCTTAGGGGCCATTCTATTAAAGCACAAAGTAAACTCTACTGTCTAAGAAATTAAAATAACTCAACCTAACTAAAAAAATAAAGCATGCAAAAATAAGCAAAATAATTCTAACACCCTAACATGCAAATATTTTGACAAATCAAAAATTTAAATGAAGAGGGGATAGAAAATACATGGATTGAGCAATGCTTTAATTGCAATGTGTTGCCGGAGTTTCAAAGCTTTCTTCGCCGGAATCAATGGTGGCTTTGCCTTCTTCAAAGCTTGAATGGAGTGAGATGGATGATGGGGGTGAGGGAGCTTGAAGGAGGAGAGCATTTGGGTCAAGAGACTTGGCCGGAATGGAAAGAACTTCACCGGAGTTGAGCAAAGAGAGAGAGATTTCCGGATTGCTTTTGCTTGAGAGAGGGAGAGTTTTAATTTTGTGATCTACCATTGCTGCTCGAAATCGGCTTATAAAGGGGGGCCTTACGGCCGCAAGGTATTCATGTCTTGCGTCCGCAAAGTGCCTAGTCAACTTAATCCACAGAAGCTGAGGTGACGAATTCACGCATCTGACATTATTAGGGCCTTACGGCCACAAGGGGTTTTAAGCCTTGCGTCCGCAAGGTCCACAGAATGGATTTCTAGATGGCTGCTTCAAAACTTTTTGGCAGTTCTTCATTTTGGTCCTTCCGTTACATTCTGTTAGGTCCGTTTCTTTCTTGCACTCTGAAAATTCTACCCAAACTCTTAAACTAAATTATTAGAAACATATAAATACAACACTAAGATGTTTTTCTCTCCCAAACTCGAATTATGACATATTGGAAATATTTAAATTGAATGTCCATAATTAAATAAGACGGATAATGGCATATTTAAATTACACTACGAATGCAAGTAAAATGTCATCAAAGTGGGTGGCCTCCCACCTAGCGCACTTGTTTAACGTCTTTTGCTCGACCGAACTGCAAACCTAATCTCTCGGGGGTTGATTGTCAAAGAGACGAATGAGTTCTATTGTTCTCTCAACTGACATGGGTTCAAGGTACGGTTTGAGTCGGTGACCATTAACTTTAAATATCTCATTGGTCTTTGGGTTCTTAATATCAATAGCTCCATGTGGGTAAATTCGAACTATAATTAAAGGACCAGACCATTTTGATTTTAATTTTCTGGGAAATAATCCGAGTCTAGAATTTAAAAAGTACTTTTAATCCTGGACGGAACATCTTGTTGGCCAGTCCCATATCGTGGTATTTCTTGGTCTTTTCTTTATAAGTTTTTGCAGTCTTATATGAATTTAACCTATGCTCTTCTAATTTATTTAACTGGAAAAGTCTTTCTTCACCGGCTAAAGTTGAGTCAAGGTTAAGGGCTTTAATAGCCCAATAGGCCTTGTGTTCAATTTCTACTGGCAAATAACAAGCTTTGCCATACACCATCCGATAAGGACTCATACCTATTGGGGTTTTATATGCATTTCGATATGCCCAAAGAGCATCTTTAAGTTTTGACTCCCAATCCTTTCAATTTGGTCTCACGGTCTTTTCTAAAACTGCTTTTATCTGTATATTACTAACTTCTACTTGGCCAAAAGTCTGAGGATGACAAGGTGCAGCTAACATGTGAGTTACACCATGTTTTGTAAGGCTTGAATTTAACAATCTATTAGTGAAGTGTGTTCCTTAATCACTAATTATAGACTTCGGTACTCCATACCGAGCAAAAATATCCTCCACAAACTTGACAACAATTTGGCCATCATTATTTCTAGTAGCCACGGCTTCTATCCATTTGGACACATAATCAACCGCGACTAAAATATATTCTCAACCATTAGAAATTGGAAAAGAACCCATAAAATCAATACCCCAAACATAAAAAATTTCGACAACAATATTGACATGCAAGGGCATTTCATTCCATTTACTTATTCCACCAGTTCTTTGACATTTATCACATGTTTTGCAAAATATGTCACAGTCTCTAAAAACAGTAGGTCAATATAATCCAGATTGTATGATTTTCCTAGCAGTTTTCCTACCACTAAAATGACCGCCACAAGAGTATTCATGACAGAATGTCATAATACTTTGTTCGTCTTGTTCTGGAACACATCTCCTAATTATAGAGTCGGAACATATTTTGAACAAATGAGGTTCTTCCCAAAAATAGTGTTTTGCATCAGTTAAAAATTTCTTTCTTTGATAAAAATCAAAGTCAGGATTGATGAAATCATATACATAGTAATTAACCAAATCAGTATACCAAGGGTCACAATTTTTAACAGCTAATAACTGTTCATCAGGGAAGTCTTCATTCACGGGGATTTTACTATCAATAAATTGACGTTCAAGTAAAGGTAAAAATTCCAACCTAGACAAATGGTCGGCTACAAAGTTTTCTCTTCCCTTTTTATCTTTAATGGTAATGTCAAATTCTTGCAATAATAACATCCATCTTATGAGCCTAGGCTTTGCCTCCTTCTTATTCAAAAGATATTTTAAGGCTGCATGATCAGAACATATGATAACTTTTGATCCTAACAAGTATGATCTAAATTTTTCTAATACATACACAACTACTAAAAACTCTTTTTCTGTGGTTGTATAATTGAGTTGTGCATCATTTAATGTTCTACTCGCATAGTGAATCACATGCGATTTCTTGTCTACTCTTTGTCCTAACACAGCTCCAATTGCGAAATTCGAAGCATCACACATGATCTCGAAAGGGAGAGACCAATTAGGGCTGGTTAAATTTGGGGCTGATGTCAATCGTTCTTTTAATAAGTTAAATGCATTCAAGCACTCTTGATCAAAAATGAATTCAGTATCTTTTGCCAACAGATTACATAAAGGTTTATAGATTTTTGAAAAATCTTTTATAAATCTTCGGTAAAAACCTGCATGTCCTACAAAACTTCTAACAACTTTGACTGAATTTGGAGGAGGGAGTTGTGATATTACTTCGATTTTAGCTTTATCAACCTCAATTCCTTTGTTAGACACAACATGACCTAAGACGATTCCATGTTTAACCATGAAGTGGCTTTTCTCCCAACTTAGGGTCAAATTAGTTTCGCAACATCTTTTCAAAACTGATGTTAGATTTTTCTAGGTAATGATCCAAAGAATTCCCAAATACTGAGAAATCATCCATAAATACTTCAACACATCTTTCCACTAGATCATAAAATATAGAAATCATGAATCTTTGAAAAGTAGCTGGGGCATTACAAAGTCCAAAGGGCATTCTCCTAAATGCAAAGGTAACAAATGGACATGTAAAAGTGGTTTTCTCATGGTCTTCTGGTGCTACTGGGATTTGATTATAACCTGAAAAACCGTCAAGAAAACAATAATATTCATGACCAATTAGTCTTTCAAGGATTTGGTCAATAAAGGGCAAGGGAAAGTGATCTTTCCTGGTTGCCGTATTTAATTTCCTCAAATCTATGCACATTCTATAACCAGTGATAGTTCGTGTGGGAACTAACTCATCTTTCTCATTCTTAACAACTGTAATCCCTGATTTTTTAGGAACTACTTGGACTGGACTAACCCATTTACTATTAGATATCGGGTAAATTATACCCGCATCAAGAAGCTTAAGTACTTCTTTTCTCACTGCTTCTTCCATGTGAGAGTTAAGTCTTCTTTGTCTTTCTCTAGAAGGTTTACTACCTTCTTTTAAATGAATTTTATGCATACACATAGAAGGACTAATTCCTTTCAAATCTGTTAAAGACCAACCTATAACTTCTCTATGTGTCCATAAAACTTTTAACAAGCTTGATTCTTGTTCTTCTGTTAAATCCGCAGCAATTATAACAGGTAAAGTTTTACCTTCCCCTAAAAATATATATTTTAAATGGGATGACAATGACTTTAATTCTACTTCAGGAGGGGATTTGACAGACGGAATAAACTCAGGAATTTCAGGTTTCACTGTCTCTTCTTTATCTTCCTCCTTAGAGTTCTCTTCTTTTTATGTATCTATTTTTATTTCATCAAAATCAGACTTTTGATTTTCCACCACTCCTTTATTATTTTCATTTATTTCTATTTTATCAGAACCAATTTCTGATTTGGAATCTTCCACTTTGTTCTTATCTTCACTTTTATTCTTAAGAGCTTCTAATATTTCCTTCTCTTTTATTTCAGCAATTAGAGGATAGAAGGTTTGGGCTGAAATTTCTATAGTTTCGCCCATAACTGACATTGAAAGTTTCTCATTCTTAACATTAATCATTGTGTTAGCAGTGGCCATAAAAGGTCTACCTAACAGAATAGGGACTTCATTGTTAGTACATATTTTTCTTTCCATCTCTAGAACCACAAAGTAAACTGGGATGATTAATTTATCTACTTGTACTAGAATGTCCTCTACTATGCCTAAAGGATGTTTAACCGAACGGTCAGCTAATTGTAAAGACATAGTAGTGGGTTTCAATTCACCCAACCCTAATTGCTTATAAACAGTGAAAGACATCAAATTAATACTTGCTCATAAATCTAACATAGCCTTCATCTTTTTAGAACTACCCAAGGAGACTTAGATATTGAAACTACCAAGATCTTTCAACTTAGGAGGAAGTTCGGGTTGTAAAACTGCACTCATGTTTTCAGAAACAATAATTTTTTCATTCTTTTCAAATTTGTGTTTTCTAGAGTGAAGATCTTTGATAAAATTAGCATAAGACATAATATTTTTAATAACATTAAGCAAAGGGAGATTAATGTTCACTTTGGATAACATATTATTAATTTCCGTAAATTACTTATCCGTTCTGTTTTTCATAAGTCTACCAAGGAATGGTATTGGAGGAGCATATGGTGGTGCTGCCACATAATGTTCCTCAAGAGGTTCTGCCTCTTGCTCTTTTTTTTTTTTTGAGTCACTTTTTCTTGACTATCTTTATTTGACACTTTTTTTTCTACTTCATTATCTTTTTCTTGATTGTTTTCACTTTTATCTTTTTTAACTTCTTTGCCAGAATTATCTACTTTATCAAGCACATATGGAGATTGAATGGGGTTACTTACCTGTTCTCCAATTACCCTACCACTTCGCAGAGTAGTGATGGATTTTGCTTGCTCTGTCTAACTAGGGAACTTCCTTTTTTCTCTTTCTTTTTCTTTAATTTTTGTGAGTTGATTCCTTAAATTTTCCACCTCTTCTAGTAAGTATTTGATAACAGGAACTTGACCACTGCTCGATCCATCTGACTTTGGAACTTCTTCAATCTGCAATTGTCTTTGCTTAGGAAATTGTTGAGGCTGTAATGACTTATTTCCTCCCCATGAAAAGTTAGGATGATTCATCCAACCGGGATTATATGTGTTCGAGTAGGGATCATTCATTTGTCTTTGAGGGCACATGTTCATTGCATTAACCTGTTCAAGATACACATCACTAGAGGGACACCAATTAGTAGCATGAAATTTAATCCACAAATAGCACATGCTTCTTGAATTTGCCAACGTTCAAATTGAGTTTGCATATCTGGTTTTTCTTGAACTTGAAATAAACTTCTACTTTTACCTCTTGTACTTTTCTGTTGAGAATTTACACTTAACATCTCAAGCAAGTCTTCTAATGCAGCTGATGTCATTCTATTAATAGAACCACCGGCCGCACTATCAACCATAGTTTGGAAAGGAGGCGAAAGTGCATGATAAAATTGAATTACTAACACATCTTGAGATAGATTATGATGAGGACACATGATAAGTAAATTTTAAAATCTATTCCATGCTTCATGAAATGTCTCTCCTGGTTCATTTTGAAAAGACATAATTTGTTTTCTGTACTCAGAAAGAGATGCATGTTGATAGAATTTAAACATAAACAAATCATATAATTGAGTCCAAGTATAAACGCTTCCATGGTGTTCCGGTGAGCATTGTATCGGATAGAGATCCCAGGTTTACTTCTCGATTTTGGCATGCTTTACAAGAGGCTTTGGGGACGAAGTTGAATTTCAGTATGGCTTTTCACCCACAGTCGGAGGGTCAGACCGAGAGATTGATCCAAGTACTAGAGGATTTGCTACGTGCTTGTGCCATGGATTTCAAAGGTAGTTGGGATTCTCATTTGCCCTTAGCTAAATTTGCTTATAATAACAGTTACCAATCCAGTATCGAAATGGCGCCATATGAAGTTTTGTAGGGGCGTAAGTGTCGTTCACCGATTTGCTGGGATGAAGTTGGTGAAGCTAAGCTATGGGGTTCAGAGATGGTGCAACAACCAGCAGAGAGTGTTAAGCTGATTAGAGACAAATTGCTTACAGCTCAGAGTAGACAGAAAAGCTACGCAGACAACCGGAGACGTAACTTAGATTTTCAGGTTGGTGATCATGTATTCTTGAAAGTATCGCCTCGGCGCGGTACTAAGGGATTTGGGAAGAAAGGTAAACTTCCGCCTAGATTTATTGGACCATTTGAGATCTTAGAAAGGATTAGATCTTTGGCGTATCGGTTAGCGTTGCCACCTTCGTTATCGGATGTTCACGATGTATTCCATGTCTCGATGCTATGCAAGTACTTGAAAGATGAATCGCATGTCCTTGTTTACGATGAGATCATATTCGAACATGATCTTTCTTATGTTGAAAGACCAGTGAGGATTCTTGATACTAAGGAGAAAATCTTGAGGACAAAACAGTCAAAGTCTTATGGAAGAACCATGACATTGAGGAAGCTACTTGGGAAACCGAGCTCGATATGAGAGAAAGATATCCTTTCCTATTTGATGATTCTGGTATGAATTTAGGGACTAAATTCCTTTAAGTGGGGGAGGATGTGAGAATCTGAAACCTACTTGTATAACATGTCTCCTATACTTGTTTGACATGATTAGAATATGCTTTTGACATGCTATTAGTATCCCTAACATGATTGACTCGATTGCATTCCTTGATCGAACCGTAATTGTCGTATCGAATGCCTATTGCCTTTGCATGCTCTAAGGTGACTTGTTCTTGCTCGGGCTTTGATCTTTTGGACTTAGCCAAGACCTTGAGAGACTTTTATCATTGTTTTTAAGACCCTTGATACTCATTCTAATGCTTCTTTGAGTTGTATATGCCTTATATGCGTTATACGCGCAAATCTGGACCTGTTTGACCTAAAGTATGGCCTGAGGAATCGTTCCACCATGCCAACCGAACATTTTGGGCATTGTTCGGCCACAAGAACTGAAAAAAATGATGGAAGTTCGGCCATCACAATCGAACAGAAGAAATTTCCAGCAAAACGGGATTTTTCTGCAACATTGGCTGATTACGATCTTACCCTTACTAAACCTCTATCATTAGTGACTTTAACCACTTTTATTAGAGTCTTATTAGCCTAATCTAAGCCTAATTAAGATTTCTAAACCTATTTCTACCATTCATCAAGTGACACGTGTATTCCACTCACGCCTTAATCGGGCTGATTTCTCTACATAAGCCGAAGACTTCATATTACGATCTATTTCTTCCCTTCTTCTTCTCTGGTCTAGAGAGAGTTCGTGCGTGAGAGTCTCGGTGAGATTAGTGTGTGAGGGTTTGATTCCAAGAGATTTCGAGACCCGCTAACAATTCCGAGATCGTCGTTGCGAAGCCGCCGTCGGGTAGAGCGATTGTCACCGCATAGGTTTTCTTGCTTCGTCTTTTGCTTGGCTTGAGGTAAGCTATTGATTTCCCTTAGGTCCATGTTAGAAATAACATGCTACCCCCTCTTGCTTCCCTTCTCTCATGTCTAAATCATTGCTCTCCTTGAATTCTACCATGATATTGGAGCATTTTTTAGAGTATGAAAATCAGGAATTATAGACCATGAATGCAAATGTTTCGATTTGGACACTAAACCTAGAAGTAAAAGTGTTCTATGCTACGTTAGAAATAACTATTATTCTTGGGTCATAGACTTTCGATCATTATTTGGGAAAAACGTGATTCTAGGGTTCCATGAAATAGGAACTTGAGTTATTGTTAGCTATGGTTATAAATTGGATTAATGACCTAGATTAATCAATGCGATAACTAGAAAAGAGTTGGAAATGCAAATAGTATTTTAACCCTAATTGGTTTGATTATAGAAATGACTCAACGGAGTCGACATTAGTGAGCTATTGAACAATACCGGCTCAATGATTAATCCCTACGACGTTATTACATGCGTTCAACTAGAAAACTAATTCTAGACTATTGAAATGGATTGACTGTCATGCTTGTATCTTTATGACATAATAAATGCATACTTGATAATTGATATATTGAATTCGCTCTTGTCGAGCTCAATCTTGATTGTTTATTGATGAGATTATATACTAATCTTGAGCGAGGACGCTCTTGTCGGACTCGTTCCATATTGATTGATTGTTGAGTAAATACTACTTTGCATTGCATAAGTCCAGCTGGCATACTTGTTATCGCACACACCCCTCCACGGCGGGCCACCGTGGGGAAGAGCTCTCCTTGGCCAACCAATACGCGACCATTGAGAATGACTATTGTTTTCCCGATCATCTCTCAGAGATCGATGTATTATCACAACCATCGATTATCACACGCTATTGAAGGTGTCTGTTTTGCAGGTCTATGAAGCGGCCTAGCTCTATATCCTCAAATTATGTGAACTATGTGCAATAATGTGCATCTTAAATAATTGATCTACATGATTGAAATATTGTCTTGCCTAACGTGTTGCATAATGCCATGTCATGCATGATTGATAGCTTACGAGTCTTTATGACTTACCCGTTCCCACATTACTTTTTTTTAGATCTGGCAGACGGGACCTTCCCATTGAGGCTCGCGGTGCTCGTATACTTTAGTTCTCTTTGATCGGGCTTTGCGGTTGAAGAGGTGGTTTAGAAGTCCTCTTCTCTTCTTTTGTATTTTTCAAGGACGTTGGGTTAAAGCTAGTCAACTAGACTACGCTTGGGAATGTTTATAGAATTGTACTCGTGTATTCCTGTAGCTACTTGTAGTATTAACTCTTGTAGTACTTACTTCTCTTGATGCCGGCAATTGTATTAGTCGTGCCTTATATATCGTGTTTTGTACACTACGTATAGACTTCCGCTGAGCATCCTATTAGCTCTTATTTATTTCCTTGTCACATTAACTGCTTAGCTTGGGTTCCGACTGTAGTGTCGCCGAAGACTTGGATTAATTGCTTAACTGTTTTATCAGGTGAAATCGATTTTAAAATGCCGACCTTTTGTGTCGAGTTCTCTTGCGACTGAAATGTTGCGTCACGTCAGTTTTTAAAAATTTGAGTCCTTGCATGTTCGTTTCTTGTCCCTCTTGTCTTGTTTGGCGCTCCGGTCCGCGGTTCCATCTCGGGTCCGGGGTCGGGGTCGCCACAAGATTCCAAAGCTTTTCTCTCGCAGAAAGTATCCCAAATAGCTTTCCCTCTACCGCCTTCATCAGATGCACCTTCAACCTGAAACGTTAAAAGCTTTTATCGATGGCTTGATCCATATGATTGTATACTAAAAGTTGTATAAAATGTTAGCCTTTTTAACATTTTCACATGCCATATTGCATCCTCCAAAATGTTATACACATACGTACCTGAAAAGCTGATGATCCAACTCCAAACATGAAGTCATCAGGAAAATCATTCCGAGCAATCGAACGAGTTGTACTCCTAGGAATCTCAACTACTGGAACATCAAGCCTAGTCGTCGTCAGAGCAACCGGAATTGACGATGCCATCTTTCTCTCTCAACCATCACACAAAAGAAAAGAACAACTCTTTCGCTTTAATTTGCTTCCATCTCGTGAATAATTCTACAAATATTTATACTCTCAAAACACCAACATCGGATTACTATTTACCACACAATCATTGTGTGTTGGACTAAGCCGGTCAATTGATCGAATTTTGATCCGAATACGATGTTATTTTTAGGATATTGATTTAGTTTTGAAATCTGATTACCCGATTTTGATCTGAATCCGAAAATCTGAAAGCTTAACAAATCGGATATGAATTAAGGTGTTCCGATCTGTTAACAACTCGTTCAGATCCGTTATAAAAAAAAATACTAGTTTTAAAAGTGGTCCAACTCCAATTTTATTCAATTGCAACAATTTCGAGTGATCTAGGAACGTACAAAATCTATCTAATTTGTTAATAAACTAGTATACGTGCCCGTTCCATAGGCACGCTGTTGACATGAGATCAGTTCAATAAATAGTCAGGATAACCAAAACTCATAACTGACGGAGTAATTCCAACAAAACTCACAACCGAAGGTTTTATATGTAATTGTAGATGGGTAATTCAAACATAACTCATAACTGAAGGGTTCCTTTGTAACTCACATACTTAAGAATCAATTTGGACCATTAGTTGTGTTTATCACAATTCGATCAGGGCTACCAATTAGACCATGAACTCTTTTATAATATAGATATTAATGTTATACATATAAAAGTTACTAATAAGGGTTTTTCTCAGGAGGGAGAGGATTTTGCCTGTTTAGCGAGGGGTTGAAAGATGGGGAATTCGGACTCAAGCCAAAGCAAGATGCATGCATTGGAAACCCTAAAGTTGATTGCATGACAAATGATATGCCGGATATAAGTGGTTTTTTTTTACGAAGATTTCACTCAGGAAACTCCTTTGAATATAATCTCACCCAATAAATTTGTTGTTCTGCAAACATTTGAAGACGAAGACCCAAGCAATGACAACTCTCAATTTGAAGCTCTAAATCTGGAAATCTCAAGTCCTAGAAAACAGAAGCACAAACCTCCTTCAGTTCCAAATTTAGACAGAACAACTCGATCTCGCATGCAAAATCCTACTTTTCGTAATTATTAGTTTTTATTTTTTTTGCTTTAGTTAGGTTTTATTTTTTGCTTGTTTGCTTTCGGTTTTTCTTTTTCCAAGGTAAGGCTCCTTTGTCCCCCCTTTTAAGGGTAAGGCTGGTTGTCCCCCTTTAGCTTGTTTTTTTCCTTTATTCCCTTTATATAAAAATCTAGCATTTTAATTAATATATATATATATATATATATATATATATATATATATATATATATATATATATATATATATATATAAGTTACTAATAATGTGTTTTTAGTCATTAATCATTACTAATTTTACTAAATATAAATTTTTCGACGAACTCTAAGATCTTACTAACATTATTATTTATGTTTGTGTAAGTTAAAAACAAGAATTTTTAATTTTATTCAACCTTTGATTAAGAAAAAATACCTCAATATTAATTTTATTTCGTACTTTAATTAGGAGCGAATAAAATCCAAATCCGATCCGAATCCAAAAATTTAGGATATGGATTGACCTTTTGAATATCCGAAAGATAATCCGATCTAATCCAAGTCCAATAATTTCTTAACAAATCAGATAATGGATATGATTGATCCGATCCGAATCCGATCCATTGACAGGCCTACGTTAAACACATGAATGCATCTACATGACACATGTTCTTATTTATGAAGTTTGATATTACCAATCAATTTTAATATCAATACCATCAGATTAAATGTATTTATATCTATGATGACATCCATACTGTTAGATCAAATATATTTATAACAATTTTGATGTAGATAACGTCTGATCAAATCCATGTCATTACCAACCAAATAACAATTATGCATCAATATTTATGTTCAATCCATTCAATGACACCAACACTTGGTGTCGTTTGGTTGTTAGGATTAAGGCTAGATAGGATTAATTAGCCAAATTGTCAAATATTTGGTACGCAATAGGTTGTCGGGACAAATAATATGAGTTACCCAGATAAATCCATTATCATATTACTATTAATATCAAGGAAGATGGTGATATTATTAGCGCTCTCATTACAAAAAAAATGAGATTAATATTTTTTATCTTAAAATAATATAGAGTATTAGCACATCTCCCATGTGGACTCGCCTTCATTTTGGCAGTGGCATGTGACCGTTCCTCCCTTCATGTCTTATTTCTTATTCAAAAGCAAGAAAGAGGACCATCAATTAATTTCCACAGAGTGGGTCCCTCTCGGCTAATGTTTGATATCATGTGTTATAAACGTTTTTCGAACTGTGGTACTTGCCCCAATGGGTATTAAAATTAAATTTTGATATGTATCGGTCATTATCTATGAGAATTAAAAACATTGAAGCTGAAGCCGAAACGGTCGGTAGCTTCTTCCGATTATGCGCCCAAATTATGATCTACTTTCCAGCTTTGACAATTTAGCCCCTCTAGTTTCAGAACTAACATTCTAAGTTTCTTTGGAAATACTTTTAGGGTTTGTCGGGATCATATCATACCCTTTTTCTTGAAAAGGATTTGTCCTCAAATTCGCACTTTTAACTCGACGATCAGCCAGTGAAGTGAGGTCCATTCATTCAATAAAGAAAATGTATCCCCATATTGGTTAAAAAATGATGTTAGCTTTAAATTTTTTAAATAAAAGACTTTTACTATCGTTACCAATAGAAGAGATGTATATCCCACATTGATTCATAAAATGTATCCCACATTGGAACGGATATAATATTAATAAATCTGAAAGTTGAATTATATACTCCCTCCGTTCTAAAATTATTGTCATGTTTGACTCGGCACATGGATTAAGAAAATGGTAAAATTCGTGCCGGTCAACTTTTCCAAGTTTCTAATCACTAAAGTACACCCCTTTTCTAAAAAAAATCGGAAAAAAATCTCTTTTGGACGCGAAAAGACTGCGATACCCTTAATGAGCAAAATGCGTGCTACGTCAAGCTTATATATTGTGGAGCAAATCTTCTTTCATCAATTAATTTTACATATTTTTGCACCGCTATTCAAAGATTCATTTTTAAATATTTTTTACAGCAAGTTTATAAGTTGCGATGCAAAATTTATAAAGTGCAAATTTATTTATCGTGATGCAAAGTTTCCTTAATCAATTAATTTTACATATTTTTGCACCATGGTTCACAAATATATTCACCGCGATTCAAAGATTTTGAAAGATATACCGTGGTGCACATATTTTATCAACCAGTGTTAATAGCAATTAATATTTATTAGTTTTTATATTATTTCAGTTTTAATAGAAAAATTGAAGTATATAAATATTTGTATTGCGGTACAATTTTTTATATATTGCGGTTCATTGTTTTTTGTATATATTGCGGTGTAAAAAAGTTTCTTCATCAATTAAGCCCACATAATTTTACACCGCGATTCCTTTTTTGATCTATCACGTTGAACATATTTGTGAATCCTACATATATCGTGATGCAAAACAGGTTCCTTCTTCAAATAATCATATGAGATAAAAAAATGCTTTAAACGAAAAATTAGGTTTTGAACCGCGGTATATAAAACTATGCTTTAAATGATATCTTGTTATGTATGTTGCATATGCCATGACATACATAATTGTTAGCTTACAAAGTCTTTATGACTTACCCCCTCCCTTTTACCGCTTTAGATCTGAATCGTCCGGGTCCTTCACAGGGAAGCATCATTGAGTGCGTGCGTGGTCGTGCTTGTTTGTGTTGCAAGTTCACTTGAAGAGGTCATTATAGTTTCCTCTTTCTTTCTTGGCAAGGAGGTTGGGTTAAGCAAGTCAATTAGACTTGTCTTGGGTATTTGTATCATGCTTGTAACTCTAGTATTATTAAACTTGGAGTTTTTGTATCAAGGCTTGTTCTTATAAAGTTTAATGTAAAACTTGTATTTTATTCAGTTGGCTCACTTATCTTTAGACTTCCGCTGAGCATCCCATTAGCTCTTATTTACTTTTGTTGTTTCTCTGGCATTTAGCCGATGAGGTGTTCATAGCATGAATTGTTTAGTTGTTGGATTCCGGTCGTAAAGTCATCGATGAATTGTTTCACTTGTCCCTTAGCTGTTATATCAGGCTTGAAAAGTTTTAATAATTGAGTCCTTGCATGAATTGTATGCTTGTCTTGTCCTTATTTGGACGGCACGACCCGCGTTCCCTCCTCGGGGTCCGGGTCAGGGCGTCACACTTCTCGGGGTCGGGGTAGGGCCGTCACACAGTACCCATTAATTTTAAGCCAAATCGTACAAAATATTAAATAATTAATGAATTAGGGTTAGTTGGATTCAGATCGATAGTTTGTTTGAATATATAATAATAATTAGCAAGTGTCAAAGTCAATAATTAGATGTAGCCATAGGTCTCTCTTTGAAGAAACTAGATATTGATATGCAGTGAAAATGAAAAATTAACTAATAAGATAACAAATGTTGCGTATAAGGAATTTTTTTAGAGTCTATAATGATTAGTGATATACTTATGTGTAATTGTTAATAAACCGATTATTCTTATTTTATCGTTTAAGATTTTTTATCCTCTTTATTTTGTTTTATGCGTTTATTTGGTTTAACGCACGGGTTAAACAGACTAGTCAATTAATAATTATGGAGTAATAGTACATCTCCCATGTGGACTCTCCTTCATTTTGGCAGTGGCAAGTGAGCGGTCCCTCCTTCGTGTCTTATTTCTATTCAAAAGCAAGAAAGAGGACCATCAATTAATTTCCACATAGTGGGTCCCTTTCGGCTAATGTTTGATATCATGCGTTATAAACGTTTTTCGAACTGTAGCACTTGCCCCAATGGGTATTAAAATTAAATTTTGATACGCATCGGTCATTATCTATGAGAATTATAAACGTTGAAGCTGAAGTCGAAACGGTCGGTGGCTTCTTCCGATTATGCGCCCAAATTATGATCTACTTTCCAGCTTTGACAATTACTCAGAACTCGTTCTAAGTTTCTTTCGAAATACTTTTAGGGTTTGTCAGGATCATATCATACCCCTCTTCTTGAAACTATCTACCCGTGAAGTACGGTGCATTCATTCAGCCCATTGTGTTGAGAAGAAATTATCATTGATAAGCTGATTGACGAACCAATATACAACTTGATTTGAAACTTTGAAATCAAACTGACGTTCTAAGCTTTTCCTCCTTTTTTTCTCAACTTTTCTCTTAAGTCTTTCTTTCTCAAGCTTTTCTTTTGCAAGTTTATCCCACTCTATTTTTTGCTCTTTCATCTTCCTTTTCTTTTTCTTTCCTTTCAATCATTTCCCATTAAATTCTTTCTTGTTTAAATTTCTCTCTTTCCATTCGCCCTTTTTAAATTTGTTTTAGCAATTTTGTGATATCTTGAGAATCTTGTGAATACACAAGAGTGATGATATCATCGCTTTCTTCAATCCTAGTGATGCTTTTGTTTATTTCATTAAGAGTTGCCAATATGTTCTCCATGAGTTGTTGTGTACAATTATTAGGCTTAGCCTTAACTCGATTCCCGTCACACATGATGAAGCAAAAAACATTGACCTTTTTTTTGTAACAAATCATAGAACAATTAGGATTTCAAAATTGAAAGAACAAGACAACTAAAACAAGCATTGATGATCCAAGTTTAGAACAAATAGAAGAAATCAAACAACACGATAATATTTTTTTTACACGAACCCTAGCAAAATTAGGGTTTAATTAATAAGAACTAGAACGATAATAACACAAAATTAAGATATAATGCAATTACTGTAACTAGGATTGCTCTGATACCAAATGATGTGAACCCAAAATCTCCTAGAAAGGTTTTATGATGAATGACTCAACGAACCACTTCACCCTCGAGATAACGCAAACCTTGGATTTGTTAATAAGACCACATTTGGGAAGACTCTCCAATTGATCATAAGTCAAATTCAATTACAAATAACGAATCAACAATGTTTGCGATCCGAGTTTCCAATCTAAGACACACAATAAAACACACAATTTTCTATCTAGAAAATCAACTCAATTTTTATTCATCAATCAACTATCTAAATCAATTTTTAAAAATTCCTTTATATACAGCTTACAAAATAAATCATAATCCTTGTTGGAAAAGAAAACTAATTAAAAATAAATTTTTAATCCTAAACTTTAACGAAAAAACATCTAATGAAAAGGAAACTAAAAGCCTAAAAATACCGAAATAGTAAAACAGTAAAAAAAACCAATGTAGAATTATCAAAACACGATTGAAGCTTAAACGGCCGAACGCGGTCGCCTTCTTTTGATAAGGCGAGCGCCTTCTTTACAGATTATGCACCCAAGTTGTGTTCGAATAAAGTGGTTACATAATTAATTGGGAACATACACACTAAAGGAGAACAATTATTTAAAAATAGGGGAAACAATAGTGTAGTTAGTACTCACAATTAAAAAATATTCAGCCATTAAATTATTTTAATATTTTAAAACTATTTTAAATCTCATGTGTAGTTTCAGAACTTCTTTTTTTGCTCTATCGTAAAGTTGCATCTTACAATTAATATTCTAAGATCCCTCCTTTTTGCCTTTCATTATAGGCAAAAACATAAAACATTTTTTTAATAAGATGAATCTTTTCCAACAACATGTTGATGAGTTGAGAAGTCAGAAGAGAGTGGACTCCGTCTTTTAAATTAAGATCCGTAAAAACACTGAGTAAGATTTAGTCCTCATTATAAAGTCAACCCCAACCCAATGGTTAATATTTTGAGGAAAATTGAGGAAAATTTCGGTCCCTTTTTAAAGTTTCTAACCCCAAAAGGTATTCTTTTTTTAATCGAGACCATTTTTCAAAATTTCGCAAAAGACCATTTTTCAAAATATTGTATCAAAATGTCTTCTTCAACTTCGTCTTCTTCAACAAACTCAAGCAACACACTTTGGATTGAAAATCACAATTGTGCACACAATGAAATGGAGGTTGAGGCGGCGCCCTTTGTGGGGGTTCGGGCATTAAAGATAAACGAAGTTTTTTATTTATAAAATACAAAACTATAATTGATCATCTGGGTTGAAGAATTTTTCAGCTTTGGGATACGAAGGTAGAAAGAGGAGGAAGAAGAAGGCTTACGGCGGAGGAGATGGAAGAAGCAGGTGGAGGACGTGGTTTGGTTATTTATAATTTTGTATCGCTAGTATACAAAAATTAATACACTAAAATTAATGAATCGCGGTTCAAAGATAGGCTAGCAATTACACTATTGAACAGCTGTGCAAAAATTAATGCACTAAAATTAATGAATCGCGGTTCAAAAATAGACTAGCAATTACACTATTGAACCGCGGTGCAAAAATTAATGCACTAAAATTGATGAATCGCGATTCAAAAATAGATTAGCAATTACACTATTGAACCGCGGTGCAAAAATTAATGCACTAAAATTGATGAACCATGGTACAAAAAATAGACTAGCAGCTACACTATTAAACCTGTTGCAAAAATTAATTCAATAAAAAATTGATGAATTATGCGGTTCAAAAAATAGACTAGTTGTTACACTATTGAACCGCGATGTAAAAAATAATGCGATAAAATTGATGAATCGGTTATGTGCAAAAATAATGACCTCCATAGTAGCCTACGGTTCATTAATGGTATCATAGTTATTTTACCACCAAAAAGTGACATTTTTTCGATTAAAAATAAAAAATAATGTAATTTAGTGATTAAAACTTTCAAAAAATGGACCGGCCCACATTTTTTTCTAATATTTTGAGTATACTAATAAATCTCCAATCGGATTAGGTAGTTGATACGGTGCATGGGCCTCGTGTTTATAAAAATAATAATCATTAGTACATCACTTTACACGAGGTTTGTTTCTTGGCACCATCCCCCCATCGACTCCACTCCCATAGTCCGATCTTAGTAAATACTTTTCACACTAATATATGATTTTTATTCATAAATATATTATGTTTTATGTTAATATCATTTATAAAAAAAGTACCAAATACTTAAAAATTACTTTTCAGTTATTATTTTCAAAAATTATTTTCATTGAAACAAGGAGCTTTAGATTTGGGCATAGAGAAGCTCTAGATCTTGTTTGTTTTACTCCTTCATTCCCAAGCTATGATGGTTGAAATAGGACAATCATTCATAAAAGTCGATGTTGTACGACATTTCGATCTCACACGTTAGGTCACATCTAGTTCCCAATCTACGATGGTTGAAATACACATTTTATGATTTATTTACACATTGGTCCCTAATTATTGGAGAATATGGTATTAAAATTTTCACATTGCCCTCTTATTTTGATGATGTTATATATGGCCCCCTTATTTTGTGCATGTGAGTGGCACATGTTCACTTAACCGAAATACACAAATGGCGTTAGGGCAGTGATTTCAATGAAACTTTTGGTTAGTGGTGAAACTTTTTTTAAAGTTTGAAGGA
>JABEVN020002039.1:0-22759 GCA_013146195.2 Codonopsis lanceolata | reverse complement strand
ATGTGGGAGGACTTGACTGTGGGCCATTCCCTCTCGCCAAAGGCAAGAACAAATTTGTGATAGTTGCGGTGGACTACTTCACAAAATGGATCGAGCCGGACCCCTAGCAATCAATTGAACAAAGGGCCATCGACTTCATTCGAGACAATGTCCTCTGCGAGATATGGATTACCAGGGCCATTGTGTCGGATCACGCACCTGATTTTCAACAGTTCACGCGGCCATTTGCGGAAAGAAATTCGCCATTGGAAGTCTTCGGTAGCACACCCGAAGCGCGGCCAAGCGGAGGCTGGGAACAAACAAATCCTTCACGCCTTAAAAGAAGGTTGGACGAGAAGAAAGGCGTTTGGCTCGAGGAGCTTCCGGCCGTCTTATGGGCTATCAGAACATCTCGCCGAGGTTCAGCAGGAAACGCCCTTCTCTTGACTTATGGAACCGAGGCCATGGCCCGGTAAAATGGCTCTCCCCCGCTGCAGAGTCATCCATTTTAACGAAGAGGCAAATCTTGAATCGGGGCGGCTGGCCTCGATTACTTGGAGGAAGAGGCAAGCGGGATGAAGGCCATCAATTATAAAAAGCTAGCCAAGGCCCACCATGACAAAATTGAATCCTCGCATTCTCGGTCGGCGACTGGTATTAAGGAAAATCGAGGTGACTGGAAACAAGCCGAGAAGAAACAAGCTTTCTCCCAGTGGGAAGGACCGTCTGAAAATCACATACACCATTCGACGGGAACTTACAGGGCTCGCAAAACCGAGATGGAACCCACTAAGGAACCCACGGCATTCGAGACCACTTGAAAATGTATTATCAATGATCATGTATCTTGTTATAAAGAAAAATCTCAATGAAACACTTCTCTTTAAACCATATATTCAAGACCGCTGAGTCTTGCCTTCAAAACCTCCTCGCCTAGCCGAGGAGGCAGCTCTAATGCCTTCAAAACCTCCTCGCCTTGCCGGGGAGGCCGAGCTCTAATGCCTTCAAAACCTCCTTGCCTAGCCGAGGAGGCCAGGCTCTAATGCCTTCTAAACCTCAGATAAAATACTTACATCATACAAAAAAAGCCAACAAAAATAAGAACGATAAAAAAGTGATAACAGAGAAAGAAAATAAGAATAAAGAAAAACGGAAAACACTTGCATTGTACACCACCAAATTACAGAACCAAAATATGAAACCAGTTTCAAAGTGTTTATAGACCTACTCTAAAAACCCTCTCCCCTCTCGTGGGCTTCTTCCTCGCGGGCACTACTACTTCGAGCTTATCACGATGCTTTGACAACTCCTCCCGGCTAGTCTTTTGGCCTTCAAGCTCCGCCATTAGTTGATCACCAACATATTGGGCTGTGGAGGCATGTGCCTCGGCGCCCGTATAGCGATAACTCTCTTTTACCCACACCTTCTCCTGGTCCAACAGGGCAAAAAGATTGCTCGCTTCAGCAGGGGGAGGTAGCCACTCGGGGGCCTGAGCCGAACTATCGGCATCCTTGATCTGGCCCAGCTCGGCATTGTTAAAAGGCACGAGAGAGGCAACATCTCGGCACTCCGAGCCAAGAGAGGCAAAACTCGCCATCTTCACCACCTCCGGCATCGGCACACCAATAGCCACCGCCGCCCGAAGCTTCGGACTTGCTGGTCTCCATATAATTCGAGCCTCCACCAGGTAAACGGAGTCGATACCTCTTGAAACCTCACTCCTCATTGGGCTTCGCGATGACTCGGCCTCGATAGTCATTCTCGCCAATCGGCCTCTTTGGCTTGGCCTCGAGCCGGCCACCTTGCGATCCTTCTCTGGCCTTGTCCTTCACAAGCGCCTCCCGGCCCGAGGCGTCCTCTCGGTGCTAAGTTGAGAAATCTCATCAGTCTTCAACTGCAAGTCCCCTTCCAGGGACTTCACTTTTTCGACGGAAGAAAAGATCTCCCCCTTCGCCTTTAGCAGAGCCCGCTCCAAGACCCTCACCGAGTCGGCAGCCTTGGCCAGCTTGGCGTCGTAAGTCGCGAGACCAACGCCGAGCTGCAAGAACAAAAAACAAAATGAGCGAATAAACCAAAGCTAGAAACAAGAATTGAAGAAGCAGGGTCCCCCGAGATCGGCCTACCTCGCTCATGGCTAACGCACACAGGTCGTTCAGTTGAAATTCCTTAGCCGGGAGCAATGTCGCCACAGACTCGGCCGGTACAGTTTGGCCCATCAGTCTTTGCCCATAACCCGTAAACGATTCGGGGAAATTGTTGATCGTCTTGCAAATATGGCCGATAACATAGTCGTTATCGGCCGCCACCCGCCGGGCCGATTTGGGACTGTCTTGAGAAGGCAGTGGAAGTTCGGCAGGAGTCGAAGAGAGCGGGGGCCGGTTTTGAGTTTTCTGCCTCTTGGCCTTCGGGGCTTCAGTGACTGGTTGTTTCCCCTTGGCCTTGGAAACAGGGGCAGTAGAGGAGGGGGCCACCTTGGTGGGATCTTCTAATACGCCGACCATGGGCAACGCTCCCGCATTTCCATCGGCAGCCGCCGAAGCCTTGAGCTCGGCCTCCCTCCGCTCTTCCTCGACCTTTAGCCGGGCCAGAACAGCATCCCGCGACAAAGCCATTTCTACAAAACAGAAAGTTTGCATCAGAGATCAAAAGACAAAATATAACAAAAAACAACGGAAAAATAAACAAAGCAGGAATGAACAAAATTAACCTGGTGTCGGACACTTAGACCCATCTATACCCTTACACCTCGGACACGCTGAGCCAAACACCCAGCCCTGGTGCAGGGCCCAGCCCTCTCGACTCGCATACTCAAAATTAGAGTAAGCCCTCTGCACCCCCTCGACATTGGCTCACAGAGACCCCGGAACCTTAACAAGAGGCCTTCATCCTCAACTATGGCCTTCCAGTTGTAAGACCGAACTTGCACCCCTTCGTTGTCAAGCAAGGGGGCCTCAATGGCAGTCTTTACGGCTTCGTCAGAGGCGCCCAGCTTCTTCGTCCTCGTAAGACCATGAGGTTTTCCTTCAGGAACCTCGAAGTTCCACCCTCGGCTCGACTCCACAAGCAGAACCTTCTCGGACCACCTATGATCTTTATTTCCAAAACTTGCGGAAGGGAAATCACGAGGATGCCTAAAACGATCGGTCGGTTCATGGAAATGCTGACTTTATAGTAGTAGCAAAAAAGGGATAGTGTGGGCTCGAAATCCTTCGCTCGAGTACAGACGATAAAGCTCGCCAAAGCTCGGGTCAGGTTGGGCGAGAGATCCAGCGGAGCTGAGCTCGTCTGGGTCAGGAACTCACAAATAAAAGGGTCAAGAGGCAAGCGCAGCCCCGAAAACTCGAAAAGGCTGGAATAGAAGCCCACACGACTGCGAAGGCCCCGCAGCTCGAAGATACCCAACCTCGAATCCGGAACTGAACCTCGAAAAGAGTCGGAGCCATATGCTCGTGACCATGCCTCCATATCCGCCAGGCCTATCTTATTCTCAAAAGGCCTCAGGTAGCAAGGCCCCCTCTCGCCATCATCTCCATCTCGCCCAGAAATAGAAGCCTCAGCTCCACTTGCCATTCTATCCGATTCTTGCGACGCGCAAGCCTATTTCGATCTCAGAAAATGCACGGGACTCTCTCCACAGTAAAAAATTGAGCGATCAGACTTAAGGCAATACGATCTCGACTGAAAAACACCCTCATAGGGGTGTCAGACGGATAGTCCGGGCGAGAAAAACTTCGTCGCCGAACTTCAATGTTGACTAACCTTCACTCCAAAGCTAACCTTCACTACCCCGCGCCTATACATAGGACCCCCGACTCAGAAAGTGAAGGAATGGGCCCTCGTCATCCAGAATCTATTGAGGAAATCGAGCCTGACGAATAACTCTCACGAGCTCAGGGGCCGGGTCGTCTCCATATGAATGGTGGTGTCTACCACAATTTCCTCGGCCAAACAAACCCTCACCTCGACACCCCTCCAAGCAGGGCTGCGAGGTGTAGACTCAGGTTCGTCATCACTTAAGTCATCACCCCTAAACCCGGCGAGGTTAGTATCCTTGGCATCAGGATCGGCTGAAACCTCCTTCACCTCGGCAAAAGGGTGAGCCATACCTTGATAAGGTACTAGGGCACGAGAAAGATCCTCGGCCCTAGGAAACACCTCTGGAATATCCTCGGCCGAAGCCTCGTAGCGTTACTAGGAAGGGAAGAAGGGACTCCTAAGCGACACGGGTATCACAATTACCCTATTCAATAATCTATCAGCTCCATGGAGGAACTGCTAGAAGAATAAGATGAAGAAAAAATGGGAAAGGGGATTCTACGAGACATACCCTAAAAAACAGGAAAGGAAGAAAGAAAGATCGTACCAAAAGAGTTTAGCCGGAAAGAACGCCGGAGAAATCAACAGGAAGCAGAAACACGCCTGAAAAAACCAAAAGAAGCCGGAAAAATTAGACAGACAGAAGAAACAGACCCGGACAGAGTAACGAGCCAAAAAAATACGGAACGGTGACCATAAAAACCACCCAAAATAAGAAAAACGTGGAAAAGGGAAAGGAGAAATTCACTTACGGGCTCCAGAAAAGACAGGACTCAACGGGGGGAACAGCCGGAAAGATTGCCGAAAATCGCCTAGAAGAACAGTGAAAAGCGATGGGGAAAAGGAAAGCGGTGAAAGTGAAAAGAAAAAAAAACGCTCTTATACCCCCCTGCAACGACGTCACATTTGGCCGGGGCCCCTAAATGCACCGGGTCGACCCGCGTGTTTTTTACCTAAGCAAGGCCCAAAACGACACCGTGTGACTTTGATACCTCTGGAAACGGGAAGAAAGGGCGGCATTAAAAGCATTTCGAAATTCGAAAAGCCGCCCCAAACAAAAATCGAGAAGCCGCCAAAAACCTGCATATAATGATGTGACAGCCCGAAAAGACAAATCATACTGATTGGACGGATACCCAAAAACGCCCCACAAACTTCCATCAACCTCGACCTGAATCTCGGAGTCATCCTCGGCATCAACCTCTCGCGCCAAGCAAAGAGAATACTTCTCGGCCTTACGGCGTCGATCGGCCAAGAAGTAGGGGGCCACTGAAAGGATTAAACCAAGGAAGTGATCCTCGGCCCAATAATGGGCCCCACTTAGAAAACCACTAGTAACGAAGTCATAGAAACATGGGTCCCTAAGATAACGCGAGTTTGATTGTTGCCGAGTAATAGACAACCCGCGGCCTCCAACAGCTTTGGCCTCGGCTAGCCAGAGTGACTTCTAATGCCCTCGGCCCCAGGCACTAGAGTGGTTTCCACCACCCTCAGCCTCGCCACTGAATCGGTCCCCAGTACCCTCGGCCTCGGCAGTCGCAAACACCTCATCACAAGACCGCTCGGCCTCGGCGTTAGATCAATCATCACCCGGCCTGACAAAGCAGCTTCCCTAGGCCCGGTAAAACCACTACACGCAAACACCAACTCCCTGACAAACGCACAGCCCACTTATTTCTGACAAAGGCCATCAACGTATTTAATGAACGCCGCAATGTGCTCCCCAATGACCAGCCGCCACGTCGATAGAAAGATCAGGTATAAATAGAGGACACACATTTATTGTAGAGGTGGAGTCTGAGATATCAAAACCCCTTTATCACAACCTCGTATCAAACAAATATCACGGCACATTTATTACCTATTTCCCACCGGAAATCTTACTCTCACACCGGAGGGTTCTAGTCGGGCCGCCCCGATTCCTTAACAGTGTTTGTTGTTTACTTTGTGCAGGAAATTAAGAAAGACGAACGAGCGGACCCCACCTCAACCTTGCCTCATACGTGAACAACAAGACAAGGTCACCACCGGAATAGCGTGATCACCGCGTAACATGTTTTATATTATAGATTTACTGTGGAAGATAGACACTAAACAATTAATATCTCTTTTTTATGTTGGTATAAAAAAGTGACTATGTGTTTAATGAAAAGTGTATTTTATATTTTATACATATTATTAACAACGTAAAAAATCGGAAGAATTCCAAATTAGTAATTATACATATTATTACTTATTCTATTTTTTAAAAAATAAAATAAAAACAGTTTATCTTTTAGAGTGGTCTTAATAACATAAAAAATTGTTAAAATATAAACTTTTTTTTAACACATACACCAAGGGTATTAATTTTTTAACCTTTTTTTTAACCACTTAACATGTTTTATATTATAGATTTACTGTGGAAGATAGACACTAAACAATTAATATCTCTTTTTTATGTTGGTATAAAAAAGTGACTACGTGTTTAATGAAAAGTGTATTTTATATTTTATACATATTATTAACAACGTAAAAAATATGAAGAATTCCAAATTAGTAATTATACATATTATTACTTATTCTATTTTTTAAAAAATAAAATAAAAATAGTTTATCTTTTAGAGTGGTGTTAATAACATAAAAAATTGTTAAAATATAAACTTTTTTTAACACATACACCAAGGGTATTAATTTTTTAACCTTTTTTTAACCGCGTAACATGTTTTATATTATAGATTTACTGTGGAAGATAGACACTAAACAATTAATATCTCTTTTTTATGTTGGTATAAAAAAGTGACTATGTGTTTAATGAAAAGTGTATTTTATATTTTATACATATTATTAACAACGTAAAAAATCGGAAGAATTCCAAATTAGTAATTATACATATTATTACTTATTCTATTTTTTAAAAAAAATAAAATAAAAACAGTTTATCTTTTAGAGTGGTCTTTTTTCTTTTTTTTTTTCAAGGAAACAGGGACGGCACCCTGCTAGATTTTATTAAAAAGGAAAAGATACAAACTTGAAGGGGACAACCAGCCGAGCCCTTATAAATGGGAGGACAGAGGAGTCTTACCTCGAAAAAGAGATACAACGCAAAAAAAAGTTAAGTAATTCTAACATAAGGCGTGTTACAAGCATCAAGCAAAATAAGACCACAGTAGAGCGAGGATGTCGAAAAAGAATGGAAGACCAAATCAGAGCATGAATCACAAGCTAGATTGGCCAAACTGTCAGCAACTTTGTTTGACTCTCTAAAGCAATGCATAAATTGGAAACGCCCCGAAGCTTGACACCGGAGAATGGCACGGATGATATAGGAGTGAATCCAAGGAAATTTTAGAGTGGTCTTAATAACATAAAAAATTGGAAGAATTCCCAATTAATGGTTATACATATTCTTAGTTAAACCAAAAAAATTCCATAAAAGATAATACCCATTTTTAAACCCAAACCACCTAAAGAAAAACCCAATAAATTGCGTTTTAGACATTTTAAAAAAAATGGTTAAACAAAAAAAGATGACTCCACCCTTCTTAACAACATTAAAAATCGGAAGAATGATTTATACACTCAATTTAAATTAGGATTAATATAATGTTTGGTCCCTGAACATGTCGAAAAACAATGTTTTGGTCCCCGGACAAAAAAACAATAGAAGTTGGTCCTTGGACATGTCTTTTTGGACCAATTTGCCCCCTCCTACCGTTAGCGTTACATTTTCCGTCAAATATTATTTCAAATGCCAAAAATACCCTCACTAAAAGTTTAATATGGGCTCTTTTCAAAATGTTGGAAATATAAAGGGTTATTGTGTCAAATTCAAAAAGAATTCATCTTCAACCTTTGACAAAATTACAAAAACATGGTCCAAACTCCATCTTCAACCATCGACCTTCTTTCACCTCCGTCTCCAATGCTCTACCAGTCATACTCCCAGTTGCCCTAACCCCAGTCATCTCCGCCCCTCCGTCATCATCTCTCTCTTATCTCACATTTATTCTACCCAGATCTGGTCACCGCCCAGCGCTTTCTCCAGATCCGGCGAGGGAAGCACCAACAATCTGTTTATGTCCCTTCTCTCTCCGATTTCGGCCACCAACGGCCTCGTTTCTGGTAGAATCCATCGAGAATGATGGAAGCAACATGGGGATTTGAAAATTTTGATATGGGTATGAAAATTTACTGGTATGCTTTCCTAAAATCATAAAGAAATTCACTAACCCATCAAACCCACAGTGGGAATTAAAGTTGGAGTCGCCGAAATTTGGGCTGTGATGGTGGAGGCAACAGTGGGGTATGGCGTTGCCAGTGTGAGAGGCAGAATTGGGGTTGCTGGCTGCTTTATTCAACAAACCCTTATTCTTATAAGCACTAATCAGTATGTCAAAAACCTCAGAACTAAATTTAAACTCCACACTTTCTCGACCAATACAACTAATTGAATCCAGAACAGCTGAAATCGGCACATGAGTATCAATCATTTGCTCGAATACACGGGTCGCAGACACCAATTGATTGTAATTACAGAGAATTGCAGCAAGAACCAAGAAAGATTGCGAGTTTTGAGGGGTACCCATTTGAGTAACTGACCATCTGAAGAAGTCAAACAATCGTTTGGGATCACCCACCTGATTTTGGTGAAGAACAGATCGAACCACATCTGGGTTCAGCTTACGGATGATCTGTGATGAATCCAGTAGGAATTTCCAATTATCATACTTGAGAATGGATATGATTTCTTGAGCTGTTTCTTCATCTTCTTATTTGGGGATTTGTGAGGTGTGGATGGTGGAGGAGGGATGCAGTGAGATACTCATACACGATGGTTATATCTATATAAATCTTTATAAATAAATCTCAGCTTTCATCTGTTGGTATATAGATCATGTGTTTGTTAGACCAAGGGCATTATCGTCAATTAAAAACAAAACAGACGGCAAAACTAACGCTAACGGTGGGAGGGGGGCAAATTGATCCAAGAAAACATGTCCAGGGACCACATTCGATTGTTTTTTTATCCGGGGACAAAAACATTCTTTTTCGACATGTCCAGGGACCAAATTATTATTTAATTCTTTAAATTATTATTATCACTTCTATTGATTTAAATTGGCTATTTTTCAATTTAAAATTTTAGTATTTTTCTTAACTTTGTAAATAAGACAACATGACAACAATTAAGAGTCATGAGATGGAGAACAGGAAGCCGTGCTGGGATGAGACAATGGGGTTGGCCTTGCGACCACAACGTAATTTAAGAGACTGGCCGAAATTTTGAAAAGCAAGAATGCGGCCGCATGCTCAAAATCCTTGCAATCGCAAAGTAATCAGAAAGCTTGGAAGCTAAAGGAATTAAATTATTAAAAAAAATTAATAAAGGAAAAGGCGGCTGCAGGGACTCTTCAATTCCATCTCCCACTTTTCTCTCTCCCTCTCTGAATCTGGCCTCCTTACTTGTCATAGCCTAGTCGGCCCTTTTCTTCTTCCCCGTTCACAACTGCAATCTCCCCCTTTCTTTCTCAAACCCGACACCATCTCCATCTCCCTCGCTCAAATCTGTTCAGTCCCAGCCGTCATCCCTTCAGCCTTCGTGCTTTACAACCTAAGATCATCACAGAATTACACAATTATATGTATATATAGATATATAAATATATTCATATACATGAAAAACTATATACAAAATCAACGTCAAATGTTGATAAAAAGGATTGTTTTTTACGTAACACATTTGTTCAATAGTCCCGGACTTCCTCTTTTTTTTAACCCCACAAAAATCTAATTTCATTCGTACTAACATGAATTAATGCCAAAAGGCCTCAGCATGGTTTGCTAAGAGCAAGTCATAGCCTGAAAGTCCATTATTCAAATCAAAACTTGTTTACAGCTTTCTCATCAGAGATCAAAGGAACAACAAAAGTCAAAACCAGCAAGAATTCACCATTCTATTCACTTCCCTTCTGCAGAGTCCTTAAAGAATGTCTTCTACTCTTCTTTATCCAATTAAACGGCTGAACGATCCAAACGGCAGTGGTGCCGGCAGCAACGCTCCAACCGACGGCAGCGGTGATATCGATGGATTGAGGGCGCGAGCTTGGCTTGATGAACTTAAATAAACCTCCTCTTGCCATTTTCGTCTCTTTCTTTCTCAAACAAATTGAATCAAACGACTACTTTCTCAAACGTATTCACCTAGTCAGCAACAACAGAAACAAAAAAGTCACAACAAAAATGATCAAAAAACACTGAAATTAATTAATGACTAACTAAGTACCAAAAAAATTACAAAAAGAGAAGAGAAATGCACAGTTTGAAGAGGAAAGCAATCATTGCCGCCCAGAGACCTGTTGTGACGGCCCGACCCGGACCCCAATGCGAGATCCCGAATCGCGCCGTCCAAATAATCAAGTTAAACACATAAGCATGCACAAGTAGGATTATAAAATTCATGTGGCGCAACATTGCATACGAATAACAACTCGGCTACACTTGGCCGGAAAAACAACCTAATTTAAACAAGTCATCGGCGTTAAGGAACCCAACAACTACTCCTACAATTAACACATGCTTATAAAACCTCAACGGCCACAACATGCCGGAGACAACAACAATAATAACACTTTAAATAAGCTTCAGCGGAAGAAACTGTGATGAACCATACACATATGAACAAGCTCGACATATAAGTCGGCATACCAAAAGAATTACAAGTACCAAATATTTAAGTTACTACAACATACAACCCCAAGCCAAGTCTACATGACTTGCTTCCCAACGTCCTTTCCAAAATAAAAGATTAATCAATTAAAGTCCAAAAGAGCAACCTCGCTCACAACGTCCAAGCGAATACGGGAATCTAGCGTGGGACGTCTCCTCGGCTTTGATCTAAGGAAAACAAAGCAAACAAATAGGGTAAGTCGAAAGACTTAGTAAGTTACCAAAATATGCATGTTCATGTTATAGCATGACAATTATCACAATTATGGCATATTATCATCATTTAACACTTAGCACCTTATTCACATAAGTGCGTAAAGTAAATCATACAAGTAGGATATGATAGTCACGCCGCCGTAGCTCCCCGCAAAACATTCATTACTAGTTCGTGCCATCGATGTTATGTGAATTCATCGACTCATATCGAGAACCTACTCGATCTCAATAGCAAGCCAATGCGGCACTTAAGCGTACGGCAAAGGGGCTACTTCCCCACTGCCCACGTGGAGGGTGTGTGAAGTCCCAGTGCGGCGATCCATAGCAAGCACGAATCCCATAATTCGTGAAGGCGATGCATCGTCCCACCTTGACTCAATAAACAAACCAAATTATGCCAGCTGGACTCAATGCAATGCACAAGTAGATATTTACTTGACTTAAACCAATTAAGGACCGAATTCGACAAGAGCGAACTCGACCAACCAAGTAGGGTATTAATCTCTACCATAAACATATCAAGGCAATTAAATTGCGCAAATACCAACCTTTCATAACAACTTGTTATAATCAATTAAACCAAACTCATACTTGAGTAAACCAAGTCAAACGGTGTTCAAACTTCGTAGGGATTGAAACTAGAGTTTAACACGTTCAAATATTCCCTAGAGTCGACTCCGTTGAGTCTTTGCTCTAAATTCCCAAATTTGGAGAAATTGAAGCTATGTGCTTCATAACCCAACCTAGGTCGATTCTAGGTTCAACAAGGTATAAATTCACCTAAAACAATTTAATGCAATTCATGTTCTTCATGTAGTCCAATATTGAGGATACAACACATAACAAATTTCACACATACCACATAGGCATAATTTAGGGCATTCCCAAATAATGACAATACTTCAATCAACAAACTTAACACATATTTCTAACATGTTCAAGACCTCAACTAACATAATAAAAGGGTAATTTAAACTCCCAAAGGCAAGAAATTCACCTAGACATGCTCCTAGCAAAATCATACATTTAAAATTCAAATGGAAAGCATAGGAAGCAATTATGTGTCCTCATTGACCTCACACATCATAAACTTTGTTTCCTTAGGGTCAATGAGAACTAAAATGAAGAAGAGTAACTTACCTAGCTTGAGTGAAAACTCAAGAGAATCCAAATCTAAACGGTGAAGTCGTTCCTTTCGTCTCACCCGTCGAGAATCCGAAGTTTGGCGGCGATCGAACGGTGGAATTCTTGAGGATCGAAGGAAGAAGGTGGAGCTAGGGCTCAAAACTCAAGCCCCCAACTCTCTCTCTCTCTAACTTGTAGAAGTAGGATGAACAAATGAAAGGCTTACTAAAAATCTGGTCAAGACTTGGTATTTATACCTCCAATCAAGAGAAGGGTACAAGGGGAATTTCTCAAGTGCAATTAGTGAGTGTTAGGGAGTAATCAAACACTTAACCAAACTAAATTAACCTCTAATTGATGTTAGGACTTGATTAGGACTAAGTGTGGGTATTTAGGAAGGGTTTAGAGGGGGTTTAAAGGGGGTAGGATAGGCATTTCACGACCTAACTCAAAACAGGGGAAGAAAAATCCCGTAGCAGATCTGCAGGTGAGGCGGGCGCCTCACCTAGCTCCATGCGGCCGCCTCAAACTCTGGGCTTCTCCCAAGTTCAGTCCATTTTGAATTTGCTCTGCGGTTGAGGCGGGGCCGCAAGGTCCCATGCGGCCGCCTCGGCTCCAGAATCCCTAAAACTTGATCTAAACTAGTCCTAAATGATCCCAAACTTATGGGCAACCATTCTAAGGTCTAACCCTACTCAAAACGAGTCGGAAACACACCCGAACAACTCCCGGAACAAGATAGAACAAGGCGCGAACCACGCGACGAATGAACAACGAATCAAACTACAATCAAACACCATTCAAACTAGGATGTCTTGGACATGAAAGAGACTTGTTTCAACATGATTAAGACCTGAATATAAAGCCAAGAACTCAACGAACACTTCGTACGTCGAAATAGAAGCAAATACGAGCAACGAGAGGAATCGCTAAGGCCAAATTCAACGCGATTAAACCGGCGATTCTACAAACAAGTTTATATGATTCTAAGCATGTTATGGACTTCTAGAATGATCTATGAATGATTCTAAGACGTTTATATGTCAATTAAACAAGTTCACAATCAACCAAGAAAGTATAAAGACAAGCATAGAATGCACATGCAAGATTATGGGGCGTTACACCTGTTCTCTCTTTCTCCCGTCTCGTGAAGACTCCTCCATGTAGCAGACTCAGGAATAACTTCATTTTTTCTGCACGAAACATCCTTTTCCATCTGCTCGCATCCGTCATCTACATCTTCAAATTCTTTCAGTAAATTGGGCCCCAAAATCCGAAGTTTGCTTTTGTGTGCTACATCTTTCTACTTTCTATTTATAAATACAGTAGAACAAACTTGGAATAAAAATAAAGCAGATGGATTTCCAGAATCAGACGAAGGCAATGAAGAAATTACCCAAAGTTATATCTGATTATGAATCATTGAATCCGAAAATAAATTACTCATATTAGGGCTTATTAGTTATAACTTACCGGTTACCAACGAATGGCAAGCGGCAGATGAGCAGAGGCGGACGGCTACAGTGAGGGGAATCAAGGAGGCACCGACGACTGATGTAGGCGAGAGCAAAAAGCAACGTGATACTGGGAGTCTAGAGTCTCCGAGTCTGGGATTTGTGAATGGCCGATGACACAACGACTTCGCATTACTTAGTTTAGGACTTAATCGGTGCAGATGGATTTGCCCGTTGGTGGATGACGGGATGGCGACTGGTGGATTTGCCCGTTGGTTTCGTTTTTGAGACCAAGAGGAGATGTAGGAGATCGACGGTGGGTTATGGCGAGCAGGGAAGGAGATGAAGGCAGCTGGCTGGATAAATTAGGGGAAGAAGGGGCGAAGATGGATGATGAAGCCGGCTAGTTGCAAGGAGAGATGAACGAAGGGGGTGGTGTTGCTGGGGCCGGTTGATTTTTGGAGATGAAGAGAGAGAGGGAGTAGCCGCCTTTTTCTGGAATAAAAGGAGGAGAAACCCATTGGAATTGGAAGACGCGAACTGCCGGAGAAACACTCGGAAAGGAAAGATGAGTTGGAGTTGTATAGGGAGAGGGAGACGCGGAGGGACCGTTTGATATAAAGTAAAATAATCAATCTCAGCCGTTTGATATAAAGTAAAATAATCAATCTCAGCCGTTCTTTATCCCACTGAGCTATATTGTATTATAGATTAGCTAATGGCTTGAAAACCAAAAGTTTTTAAATCTTCCACATTGATGCTTTAGAATGAAGATTTATCTAAAGGTGGTGAGGTGGCACAACCATAGTGCTCCTCACCAACTTTATATATATATTTTTTCATACTGTATAAACTATAAGACTAATATTTATGAATTTGTCTTTAAACTTTTTGAATTTACATAAATGTTTTAAATATCATTTGCGTTATTATATTTTTATGATATTGGATTCAATTTATTGATTATAATAATTAAAAATGTTAATACTTTTATTTTAAAGTTTGTGCAAATTTTTTAAAAGTGAGTTTATGAATATAATTGTATTATATTTAATTTTTTAGTATTTTCTTTAGCGTGTTTTAATAATATTTTTTTGGTTTACTTAAATTTTGAATGACTAGAATTCTTTATAAATTCAGACCAAACTACGGAACCGAGTCAAATCAAACCAAACCATCGTGGTTCGGTTCGGTTCGGTTCAGCTTAAGACTTTAAACGGTTTAGCTCCGGTTTGATTTTCCCAAATCGAAAACATGTGGTTCAGCTCATAATTTGTTCCATATTGAACCATTTACACCCCTACCAGCCCGTACTTCTCCTATTCATTATTCTAAAAGTGTGGGAATGGGGCGAGTTATTAATAAATGTTTATACTTTCTATTTTAGTATGTCCCAACTAATATTTTATAGATTTTTGGTGTACAAAATTTCTACCATTCATTTTTCTCAATATACCCCTTCATTTAATACTATCAACTTTACATATCTTAGAGAAGTCAAATAATTTATGAGAGAAAGAGAGTATAATAGATACATAATTAATGAGAGAGAAAGAAAATGTAATTAGTATTATTATCAGAACACATTTTACAACCCATGGCCATCATTTAATATGTTTCTTAATATGTGTGTTTTGTTTACTAGGAACATTTATTTGGAACAGATGCAGTACTATCACAAATGAGGTTACTGACAACCCATAGGTATCTATATTGGGTTAAAACCGGGTTGGTCCTTTTTCCGACATGTTTACTTCTCTTTTTTAACCTCATTAGGTCACTTTCATTAAATCCCATCGTACAAAAACGAACGGCATGATAGCACAAACTAACACGACACGATTATAAAACACGATTATAGAGACAAATGACACGATAAGACCAACACGACATGACACGACACGACACAAAACACGACACGAAAGACACAAAATTGTTAATATATTTAAAAATAATCATTTTTGTTATATTTATGATCAAATTAGATATATATTATGAAAACACGATAATGAGGCACGAACACGACACGATAGTACGACTTGCCACCCCTAAGTAAAACAAATAAGTTTAGGATTAATATATAATATGGTCCTTGAACTTAACCTTTTTTTCTATAATGGTTATAGATGTTTCAAATTTTCTATATTGGTTCATAAATTTCATTTTACTAGCATATTAATTAGTCCATCGCACCGTTATCTTAAACAGAATCGTTAAAATTTTTCCGAAGAACAAAATTACTCTCAACTGAGTATAATAAAGATCCACGTGGCCATCATGTTACTTACATGAAAATAATAAAAGACATAAAATACAAAAGAATATGTTGAAAAAACAAGGAGAAAGTGTTTTTTTAAGAAATAAAATAAAAAATAACCCACTCATCATTTCTCTCTCCAATTTATCGTCCAATCCTACTTCACATAAATTTTAATGATTCTGTTTAAGATAACAGTATGAGACTAATATGACAACATAAGTAAAGTTCATAAATCAATATAGGAAATTTGAATATCTATAACTAACGTAGAAAAAAAATTACAAGCCAGTACATCTTTTAAAACATGTTTTCAAATGAATCCAGCTATTTTTTGGATATCTTAGGTACAATTTTGGGGCGAAAGTACGCCACTACCCTTTATCAGCTGTCACTTCCATCTTGGACTTTTATTTTTCTTCATCATTCTTTAGGGTCAACTCTTTCACTCTTCCAAACAACGCTCGCTCCCTCTCTCTCTGTCTCTTCTAAATCAAACAGATCTAGTATTTTTGTGAAGATTGCAAATATATCTGTACAAAACAAAACAGTTTCCCTCTAATCTTTCTTATCTTAGTCTCTCTCTCTCTCTCTTTCTTCCCTTTCATTATCGTACTTCTCCCTCACTGGCCCATCCAAAAGATGTTTACGAATCAGTCTCAGATCTCTTCTCCTCCTGATCACCCTTATCGACACGAAACATATCCTATGAATTTTCTATTTCCCAATTTCTTAACAAATATCCCCATAAATGTTCATTCTTTTGAAATCAATTCATTTTTCCAAGATTAATTTTGAAATAAATTTGAGGTCTTGCCTCGGTTTCCGAGACTCTTTCGCACGGTAACCAAGTGCCGAAGATTCAGATCCTTGAATATTGTGAGTTATTTTGAATGGAAAATGGTGACAGCGACGGTGATGGTCGGAGGTGACATTTGGCACCTGAAGAAAGAACGAATTCAGCAAACCTTAGAGATTTTCTCCAAGTCAAGGAAGACAACATTAACCGTAACAACTCATTTGTCGGTCTATATTGTGGGCGGAAAATGGAGGAACGATCCTGATGCCGTGAAAATTCACGTTGCACAACCTGATGCATTATGCCTGGATTTGGCAGCAACCTGATACCTGGGTTTGGCATCAACAACCTGAATTTGGCAGCAACCTGATGCATGGGTTTGGCATCAACAACCTGATGTTTGGTTCTGATGCTTGACCTTGGCATCACCATTATTGGATTTGTTTTTTTTTTGTTTGAAAAAAAATGTGTTAACTGATGCCTAGCACTGGCATCAGCATTATCTGATTTTTTTGGTCTTCATTGATGGCATTTTTGTCATTTGGCAACCAATTTGTAATTATATTAAATGTCCAAAAAATTGATGGACCTAGATGAAAACATATTTCTAAAATTATACCCACTTAAATTTTGCCCCAAAAAAAGTTTAAGTCCAAGGACCAAATAATATATTAATTATGTTTATGTAAATCGATGGGGTTGGTTAATTAGGCAAATGGGCCTAATGTTGGTAGATCTAGTGGGCTTAGGTGTGACGAGACTGACTATCCAACCATCAAAGTGGAGCAAACGCTAAAAAGAAGATGACTTATGGCCATTTGTTACCCATTCATTAAAGGGGAAATTGCGATCAGTCTGCTTCCAAATTTTATAACCCTCCCCCACTTTTTCAAATTATTTTTGAAAAATTATTCCAAAAGATATTTTTATGGGTTCTTTTCATAACTCCGGCCAACATTTGATGCGATATCGAAACGGAGGTTCAACTAGACTGGGTTGAATGATTTTTCAGTAGAGACGAAAGCGGAGGAAGATGAGGAAAATGAAGGCTTATGACGAAGGAGGGGGGTCAAAAAAAAGAAAAGAATATGAAGGTCTGGTTCATTATAATTTTGCAGCGCAACGCATCAATTGGATGCTTCATTTGATAGAGCGTGATTCATAAATTGGATAAGGTAACTTAAATCGACGCATTGCGGTGGATAAATTTGGTGCAAGAAGATGTAAATAGGATTAGGTAATTTAAATTTATACAGCGGGGTGTAAAAATTGATGCAGCGCGGTGAGTGATTCGTAGCGCGCCTTCGGTTCAATATTAAGGTATCATAATTTTTTCGCCTCCCAAAAATATTTTTTTCCAATTTATAAAAAAACATGGTGGAGCACTATAGTTGTTACAAAATTTAAAAAAGGGACCATCTAAATTTACCCCTTCATTGAACCACTACTTATCCACTCAAAGCCTCCAAAAGAGAAAAAATTGATTGCTCCTAAATTGTTATTATTTTTTTAAAATATAATTATAAAGCACGTTTATTCGTAGTATTTTTTCGCGAATTACATGTTTTATTATTTGAAAAACAATTAAAATATATGTGTCAATTTTTCATATGAAAAACAATCTATTTGATTTAAAAATTCAAATAAGACAATAATTTAGGAACTGATGGAGTATCACTTTTCATTTTAATCCCTTCCCAGAGTAATTTACGTCTTTAAAATTGAAGTATCAACTATTCATAATTTTTATTGTTTAGCAATGTTTATATTGAATTAGTGTCATGCGATCGTTTCGCTCTTAAAAAAATGTCATCTGTCTTTTTTAGGGCGTTTAATTTTTTTCAATTTGTAATTTTTGTTGTAAGTTATTTTTACCATTTTATCATTGATTTGATTCTCACTTTGACTTAAGTACCCCACTCTCACCATGATACTATTGAAAAAATAAAGATCCTAATATTTAGGCCAAATTACAAATTTCCCCTCAAAATATACACTCAATACCATATCACACTACCCAACATAAGGTTTGTGCCAATTTGATACCTGATGCTGCCATTTGTGCCAAATAGCTACCTAGGGCCAACTTTTGTTAGTGAAAAAACATTAATTCAGGCATACTTAAGTTAGGCCCTAGGTAGCTATTTGACATAAATGACAATATCAAATACTAAATTGGGATAAAATTATGTTGGATAGTGATCTGGGATTGGTTGTATACTTCAGAGGAATATTTGTAATTTGACCTAATATTTATAACAAAGTTAATTATTTTTTTAAAAAAATTGTGTGTCAGGTAAAATACAAGATTTTTTGGTATCAGCGGGAATAATAAACATTATTGTTTCACATGGTCGGAGCAAACTACCTAAATCGTTTTTGTGCAATACACGTTTTTTTGGAATTGGTCATGTACCAAAATAATATGCCGGAAAAGATAGCCTAAAAGTATACTCTGAAAACATACTTAGAAAAATGAGTTAGTGTTGTTTCTCATTGTATCTTGATTTGCATTTGTTCATCATTATATTAAGTTCTATGCTTAGTGGCTAATTGGACTACGTATAAGTTAGCGTGGCAACCGTATAGAAATTTGCCTTAGAATAGTTTTCTAGACTTCATAGGTTCATGAAGACTTCGGTCAAGGCTTCACCTGAAGACTTCAAGCAGCCTCCAATGCATCTTATCGCACTCGAATAGCATGACGTGTCCAAGACTCCTGCACTTCAAAGCTTAAGTGGATTATTTAATTCAAGCCTAAATCGTTTAAATTTGAATTAAATCATCTCCGGATCAACGTTGACTTCTCAAACACGCCCCTCCAACTTTTCCGAAAAGTATGAAGACTTTCGCCTCAAAAGTGACAGAGCGGGTGAACAGACCGACACTTACCACCAACTATTGCAGGTTTGCAACTCGATTGCTCACCGCCTGCTATCGCAAACAACTCTCTCGCCATTCTCCTCAAGATCGCTTGAAGAAGAAGTCCACAAATAGCTCTAGGCATTCAATGCATTCAACCTAATAGAGTTGTTACTCACTTCGTCTTCTCCAACGATCTCAAGAATGCCCAAGTTATATATACTGTCATTAAAGACTGAAGAAAACAATGCTCTGAATCTTTACAACAACATCAAGCTTTATACACTCAGTGCATTCAAGGGATCATCAGCTGATCAATGAAGTCCTCAACAACAACAACAACAAGATCTCGCATCAACCTTTAATCTTTTGCTTCTTATTGTTGTTCCTTCTACTATTCTTCTGCACGTTGAATATTATGTTTTGTTCAGATATTCAATACCCCACCCCCAAACACAAGTCAAATATTTTGTACACGATCCATTGGATATTTCTGTCATAGAACTAGTGGAAAATATAGTGCACATTTAAATTCAAGGTTGACTGCCCAGGTGGTGGACGTAGCACTTCTTATGGTGCGAATCATCTCAAAATACTTGTGTTCTTTACTTACTGCATTATTCTGTTTTCATATCTATTAACTTATTCCTTTAGTTGCAAACTTGAGTAACCAGCTAAGTCAACCGGTAGTGCTTCACCAGCAGACTTAGTATGTCTTCCTTGCAAGACTTCCGCTACTTCAATCTTTTCAATAGATTGCAAGTGCCTGTTTTAGGAATCAATACGAAATTTTTTAAGTGTTTAATAAACTATTCAACCCCCCCCTTCTAACTTATTATTGTGCCCTTTGGGACTAACAATTGGTATCAGAGCTTAACTCTTCGAAAACCAGTTTTTCCAAGATTAAACTCTTGTGAGATACGATCCAATGGCACAAACACACTGCATGCTACCTACGTCAAATGCAAACCACGTCCCAATATTGGACGAATGCCATTTCAATGTATGGAATGATAAGGTAATGCGTTTTTATGAATTCTATTGACAACAGGTTATGGAAATGTGTACTAGCAGGACATCATATTCCAATGAAGGCAAATCTTCTGGCATCCATTACTGGAAATCCTGCTGAAGTACCAAAAGAAAAATCAGAATGGACTGAGGACGATAGAAAGCTAGTAGAGCTAGATAGTAAAGCTATCAACATCATAACTAGCTCACTAGACACCAGCATTTACCAACAAGTAATCAGGTGTACCACTGCAAAAGAAATGTGGGAAGCTCTTGTCGAATACTTGGAAGGAGACCAAGATACAAGAGATAACAGGAAGTACACCTTCATCCAACAATTCGATTCTTTCAAGAAGGATCCCAAAGAGACCTTAAGACAAGCATACGATCGCTTCAGCGAGGTAATAAATAGTTGTTTTTCTCTCAGTAAAACTTATGACAAGAAAGAAATGAGCATGAGGTTTCTAGGGTCTCTAGGTAGTCTTTGGCATGTTAAGACTACCACCATGAAGGAATTTAAGAACTTGAATGAAATGACTCTTTGTAGTCTCTATGCAAGTTTAAAGGTTTACGAGCTTGAAGTTAATCAAGCTCTAGAGCAAGACAAGTAACCAAAAACCATGTCCTTGCCACCATGGTACAAGAAGAAACCCCGCTTGAAAACAAACGCTCTACTTCCTCCAAAGGAAAACGATTTTCTTTTTAGATGAACAATTTGCAATGTTTGTTAAACGTTTTAAAAATTTGCAAAATATGGAAGGAAGGACACACACCACAAATTTCTTTTAAAATATGTTGAAAGCCCATCTAACAATGAGCTAGTGTGTTATAACCAGTAGAAAACCTCGGTCATTTTGCATCTAAATGTTCAAAGCCAAAATTTAAGCATACCTAAGCCTCCATATAAGAAATTTCAAAACAAAAGGTATGCTGTCAAGACATCAAGAAAAATAGGTTGCTACATGGTTTGAGACGTATTTAGAAGAGTGAGGACGACAGAGCAAGCCAATATATGCTCAATAGCTCATGAATCAAGTCTCACCTATGACTCTGAACATGAAGTCGAAATCTCACCTAGTCCCTTCATAAAAAGATGAGATCAACTATGAAAAATTCAAGAAGGAAGAACTCAAGCCAAAGATAATCAAGAAATGCTTGAGAGTTCAACTTTTTCAGTAGTAGCCTATGTAAAAACTCGCATAACTTTGAAAAGCTTGTCGCCGAGAAATCTTTTGTCGGCAGCTTGAGATTCAAACTCTCAATAGCTGTCAACAAGAGAATATCAAGCTAAAAAGAAAACAAATTTCTTTGTGATAAAGTTGATTGCCTAATCGAGCACATCAAAGGGTGGACCTTGAGAAAATTGCCTTGCAAAGAGACAATTGACTCATGGAACAGCCTCCAAGGAAAACCTTCGAGGAACTTCTCTGTAGCCAAAAGCCAAGTGGAGATAAATCAAAGCTTAGGCTATAACGATGAGTCCGGGTGTTACATACACTTATCATAGAGAAAGGTGAATCTCAAAGACATGCTAATGATACTTCCTTCTCCAAACAGATCTTCTGAACAAGGGGGAAAACATGGACTTGGCTATACAAGTGTACCATATGTACTCCCAAGGCTCTCACAAGGGAAAGCCAAAGAGACTGCTCTAATGAGAAGCTTGAGAAAGGAACAAGAGAAATCAAAGTCTACCGACAACGCCCGCTAAAGCAAAGTCCGCCGCGGTAGACCTACGAAATCTATGCTGGTACCTGTCAAGTTTGTTTATGAAATGGCTAAGGCACCCTAGTTAATTGACAATAAACATAAAAGAATTCACATTGAATCCTTCTAAAACAAGTAACAACAAACCAGCCAAGGCTAAGCTCATCGTAACAAATCAAGGAAGGCTCAACAAGCCATTAAGCCTACCGTCAACAAGCTAGCAACCCAAGGCTAATGTTGGGAATAAGGAAAATCACAAGCACTCTACAGCTAAAGCTAATCACCTGCCCTTCACGGAACTTTCATCTATGTGATTCTTGTACTGCTAGGCTATCTCGCCCTAGAATGTCTCGCTAAGGTTCATACGAACCGAGAGACCTAGTTCTCTCAAGTTGTTGGTGTATGTGTCCCAAAAGGTTGATAATCCTCATGACCCAAAAGAAAATAAAGTGGGACATTGTTCCTTGACCTTTCAGTGTCCGGCTTCATGGCTATAGATTCTAAGATATGATATCCGGTACTCGACAATGGGTTGTTCAAGGCACATGACGTGGAACGTAAGTCTACTTCTCAAATATAAATGAAGCTAAAGGTCCTACTGATGATGACAATGCAAGCAGGAAACAATCAGTATGGCTCAATCACTGCAGAAGTCTCTCCATCAACAAAAGTTTCTCTAGTGAATGGCTTAAATCATAATCTTTCTAAGCATATCCCACTCTCAAGCGACAAAGGACTTATCTCGCCAATTCTCCTCCAACCAATGTCTCATCAAAGATTGTGAATCCTGCCAACATTACCGACCCAATAGACAAGGAAACGCCT
>JABEVN020002038.1:0-22770 GCA_013146195.2 Codonopsis lanceolata | reverse complement strand
ATTTATAAAGAAATAGCTAGCGTGGCCACAATTGATAGGTGTTTCATGTCAAAAAGGGGACACCATGAAAATGGGATACAAAGAAATCTCAGCGTTGATTCAAGCTCGATCAAATTGAGGCGGTAGATCTCACGACCTCGAGTCCCTCTATTCTCTTGATGATGAACCGGGTGATTCTACAATGCGTTCAATTGCCTACCCGGATAATTCATCGAAGCAGATTGACTTATCGACGATGATCCCATGCCAAGGGTTTTCATGTTGAATCCTCACATCCTACACATTAAAAAAGTCAACCCATGCCCTGGCCAAAATCCACCTTCTCACCTCTACATATGCTAAGCCCATCAAGTTATAGTCTTCTTTGATCACGGGATCCATGATCTCCATCCTAAATCCAAAAATACTCCCTGCTAGTTTTTGGAAGCCACATCATCAATATTTCCTTGCAGCTAATGGTGAGAGCTTCATCATTGACAAAATCAATATTCCCATTCACATCAGATTATTTCCCAAGTGTGTCATTAAGCATAGACTACTAGGCTCGAGCTCACATGGAAAAGACCTCCTCATCGGTTTCGATATCATTCATAAGTTACCCAACTTACAATGGACGCATGATGGTCTCTGTTACAAAAGTTTCTTCAATCCATGGAACCCGGTCCCACAGCTTTACATGGCGTCTGCTTCATCCATAGAAACCCTCAAACATCAGATCATTTAAGATTCTTGTGCTTCATCCCATACAGAGTTCTTGGCAAAACATCTCTCTCCTCTATGGCTGAATTCTGCGTTCTATGTCTCCTTGCCCTTCAAGCAGAATAAAGATGTCAATCCCACCAAAGCAAGCCATCCAGGGATGAATCGCGATAATTATCAACTTACTCTCACATAATTCACCCCGCTTATTAACCAAAAAATTATAGAACCTATATCCTCTTCATGGGCATGTGAGGCATTTTATGTCAACAAAAGAAGTGAAGAATTTTGAGGAAAGCTACGTTTGGTCATCATTTACCAGCCACTCAATCACTTCTTGGCAGATGATAAGTTTCATCTACCACAGAAAAAGTCATTGTTCCAATCCTTATCCGATGAAAAAGTTCTCTCAAAGTTTGATCTCAAGTCAGATTTTTGGCAATTGGGGGTATTACACCTGAAGATAGGCTAAAGACTGCGTTCTATATCCCTGACCATCATTACCAGTGGAATGTCATGTCATTCAGCTTAAAAATTCCCCATCCGCCTTTCAAAAAGCAATGGTAACCATTTTTGAGCCAATTCTTTCCAATACACTAGTTTACATCGATGACATACTCCTATCCTCCCTTGATGAAGAATCCCATGTAGCCTTACTCTCCCAATTCCATTCCCTGGTAACTCAGTACGGTATCATGCTCTCAGAAAAAAAAAGATGGAAGTTGGTGTTTCGTCCAATGATTTTCTAGGGATGAAGATATCTAACGGTAAATACCAGCCCCAGCCTCACATTGCTCAAGAACTGCACATATTCCCGGATATTTTATCTTCACATAAAGAAATCCAGTAGTTCCTTGGACTAGTCAAATATATGGTAGATTTCTTATCAAAGCTATCTGCCCATACAGTATGGTTGTTCCCCATGCTAAAAAAAGATCCTCCTCCTTGGACTACAAGACAAACTGAAGTTGTCAAGTCAATCAAACAGCTGCAAACACAATGCCCCCTTTAAAGATTTATGTTTCCTCAGAAAAAAGGATCCTTCAGACAGACTCAAGTGATGAATATTGGGCAGTGGTCCTTCTTGTCCAAAGTGAAGATTATCAGAGAACAATATATGGATACAAAAGTGGTACATTTAAGCCATCAGAACAGCACTACCATTCCACGTTCAAAGAAATCCTTGCAGTCTAAAGGAGTATAGAAAAATTTCAATTCCATCTAATCGGGCACAACTTTCAAGTCAAAATGGACATGTCCTCCTTCCCCCGCATGCTCCAATTCAAGCGAAAGATACTTCCTCAGGCACAACTTTGAAGATGGTCAAATTGGTTCTCTCAGTGGAAATTCACTGTCAAACATATCAAAGGAACAACAAATGTCCTTGCAGAAAAGGTATACAGAGTTTCCAAAGAACCAACCTTGAACACAACTCCAATATCATCCCAATGATATTCCCCATCAATGAAGCCCCTTCCTCCTCCTCCAAACCTGAAACACCAGAACTGATCCCTGTCCTTTCTATCCCTGGTGAAATAACAGAAGCCATTGCAGACATAACACTCAAGCAGAGGGCCACTCCAAATTACAAAAAATTCCTCACCATTCTCTACCTCCATGGTCTCTTCATGAAAGGTCTCAAGTTCCATCCAAACTATCCTTTCCTTAGTATCTTCCATATCCATGACCTGTTCTGATTCCTTAAAGAAGCACTCTGTTTCTTTTGGTATTTGTTTAAAACATCTACCATAGGAATCTCGTTTAATTTTATTAAACTCCTCTCTTACCTCTTCCAGTGCCAGTTTGACAATGTCCCACCCCAGTCCCATAACCTATTCAAACTATTCCAGTGGTTTCTTCCAGCTCACCAATGGACACAACAGCTCTCTCCCTTCCGAAAACCATATGTGACCATAATGTTCCGGAGACCATGCTCATACTTCCCTCCCCCAACCATCAGAAATCAAGGACATTCATTTGTTTATCATGCTCTCGTGGCATTCATCTTTGATTGGTTTGATATTAATTCAGCAGGGTCCACTTGCGCAATGCGTAACTTTGAGCTTTTCATGAACACAAAAAAAGCTCTCGCCCGAGCCAACATGATCAATCCCCAGACCGTCCCCTCTCATATCATGTTAGGAGTGCAAGCCTGGACAGATAACCACCTCGTGTCATCCAAGTGGATTGACGCGCTCGACCAATGGGGCATGTCTCACATTATCCCAAATTTTGAAACATATGAATCTGTGGATAATGAGAACCCGAGTTTTGATGATAACAGTGACGGGTCCATACAAAGATGACCCATCTCATCCGGATTCCCGTTGGTAGACGTCATTGCTTACATCATTGTATAATTATTGCTTTCTAGACGTCATTGCTTACGTCATTATATAATTATTGCTTTCTAGACGTCATTGTAAAATTATTGCTTTTTAGGCGTCATTGCTTACGTCATTGTATAATTATTGTTTTATTCAGAGCCCTATATAAAGGGCCTTCAACCATCATTTGTAATCAGAGGAAGAAAAGAAAGAAATACATCGTCTAAGTTTCTAAGTATTCAATTATCTCTCCCGTCTTCTCTTTTGTTCTTAAGTTTTGTTTTAAAGTTTATCTGTCTTACAAGTCTTATATAGATCTTCCTTAACCTCCCCCTATCTTGCTATGCATGTTTATTTTAATTGTTCACGTAGGTTTGTTTGAGAGAGAGAGAGAGAGAGAGAGGTCTCATGCTATTGACTAGTTTTTGGCTTGATCGTGAGATATAAATTGTGGTGTTAGGTTGGAGAAGATGAAGTGGAAAGGGGAGGAAGAAGGGATCGAGGCCGATATCACAATTTTTTGTGCTACAATAATAAGGGCATAAATGTCATTTCAATATTATTGAGCGGAGTTGATGGTTATGCCAAAATTGATTAGTCCAAGAGTGTTTCTTATCGGGTAAAATAGTTTGAGGGGAAAACTTCAAAATTCAAGAAATCGTGAGGAGGTATATGATAGTCAGTGTTCTAAAACTCCTCGCCTAACTCCGCCTAGGTGCTAGGTGCCTCTCCACTACCGCGAGTTTCTTAGTCGCTGCCCAATCGGTCATGTCGGCACCTACGTCAAACCCAGCCGACCTTAATTTATTTTTCTAACTTTGATTTTGTGGCTTACAGTGACCGGATAAGGAAGGGGGCCGAACTAAAGAAGGAATGGGGAGTGGTAATGGTGAGGAAGAGAGGGAGGTATAGAAAGAAAAGATGTTTGATTTTGTGGATATTCGGTGGGCTGAGAGAGTGGATAGATTAAAGGGTTAGATCTAGGAGGATGAAAAATTAAGGAGAGTCGATCTGCCGGAGAGAGAGAAGAAAAAAAAAAGAAATGAATAAAAAGGGGTTGCCAGTCTGCCAGATAGAGAGAAGAATGAAGAAGAAGAAAAATATGAAGAAGAAGGAGGGTGTCTCGGGGCTCAGAATTTATAATGTGGAGGGACTAGGAAAGATAAGTTAGACTGTGGGTTGTATGGACAATAGGTAGGTGGAGTAATATTTTTTTTATGTTTTTAGTTCTAAACATGACTGTTTATTGTCTTGGGATGAGTTGTAGGTTTGTATATTTTTGTTCATTTTACAAATATCGACAAGTGTTTGATAAAATGACAAATATAAAAAAAATTAAATTTGTAGTCAATATTTTTTATCTTTGATGTAAATTATAAAAAAAATAGTAATTATGTCATAATTCTAGGCCTCGCCTAGGTCCTTATTACGCTACGACTAGTCCCCTAGGTGCTAATGTGTCGCCTAACGATTTTTAGGACCTTGACGATAGTTATCTATATTATAATTTCGTTCGATAGTTAACTACTTGTCAGAATTCATTTTTACCGAACATAACTACTGGTCAGGATTAAATCTTTGAAAAGTTAATTACAAGTAAGAATTCATTTTTACCAAACATAACTAATGGCCAAGATTAAATCTCAATTTCCACAAACATGTGTACAACTGTGCAGTAACTAACATTTACTATTTTAATGTTTTACTAGACATTTATTATTTTACCAAAATCTTATCTGACCCTACAAAATCTTAAATATATATTAATTCATTTGCATCATATTCATTTCATACATTAATCATCTTCATACTGATACTACGAAATCTAGTTCAAAATAATAAACAACATAAAAAACAGATAATCTAAAAAATGTTATGAGCACACAGTCTGGTCCATAACTAGTTTGGAGCTATTTCCAGTTTTGGGACCACCGTTGGTCCTCGCTCACGAAATGGATGGTTTTTGGCTTTGTCCAATTTAATAAATTTTATTTTATAGTATTTTTTCGTCTAAAAATTATTGTTATCTTTAATTTTATTTGATTAAACTAAATGTTATTTAACTGTATTTTTTAAAAATTTTAAAAATCATTAAATACGTAATTTGTAATACTTTAAAAATATTATGAATTTTGTGTTTTATATTTTTGGAAAGAAAAGAAAATAAACATCAATTTTTCACTTGAAAATCATCTAGCTGACTAAAAAAATCAAATAAGACAATAATTTAGGGATGTATGGAGTATTTTCATTTTCTTTGTACAAATCAAATTTAATTTATAGGTTAATTTATTTTTATTTCTTAATATTTAGATGAAATTAAAATTAGGTATAATAGTTAAGGTCTCATCTTGCACAATAATTATTAATACAAAAATTAAAAGTGTTACTCCTCAGTTTTCAAATTATCGTCCTCATTTCATTTTTCGGCTGTTTTAAAATAATAATCTTTTTTCATAACTTTCCATTTTAGAAAAATAGTTTTACCATTTTACTCTTACTTTTTCTACATATTTTAATTATGACCACATCCTCAAGAGTATTAAATGAAACCACACATTTCATAATTATTTATAATACTGACAATTACTTATTTTAAACAATGGCCTGGTAAAAAGCGGAGCGAGTATTTATTACGTATCGGTTTCACTTAATGAGTCTTACTTTCTATTTTTGCATATCATACTTATGCAATCATCTTCAAAGAAGTTAAACTAATAAAATTTAGTCATAATGTTTACTGATTAAATCGTTTGACAAATATCATGCTTTAGTGCGGACTTCTAATGTTATATGTGAATATTAAGGGCGTAAATGTATATGTGCTACTAAAACGTCTTAAAACTCAATGTCCTTAATTCTTTTTAAAAAACTATTAAAAATATTTGACGTTCATTTAAAGCAGGGTAGTAATTGTTTTCAGAATTATCCATATACTTTTCATCCTTCAAATTAATTTAACTATTTTAAAGTAACTATTACACCCTTTACTTTAATGTTCAATTTGTGTTTTTTTTTGTTTTTTAAAGTTGGCAAAAACTTAGGTAAGATGATCTTACAAATATTTTTTATAACACGAATCTTTCTTACCTGATCTATCGTGTGTTGATAGATTAAAATATAAGAGAGTGATACTCCGTCATACGAATTAAGATAAATAAAACAGTATAATTACTTTTAAAGTTTTTCTAGACTTTTAAGGTCAATCCACTGTGTAGAGTGATAGAAGTGGGACCCCTCATAATGATGTTTTATGTGAATACAAGGGCTCCAAATAAAAATTTATTGATTAAGTAATCAGAGTTTTTTTCACTTAAGCCAGGTCTCGTAGGATTGATTTGTGCTTTTGAATGTAATAGATTAATGACAAAAATGTGTGTAAGATAGTGTTATAAATATTTTTTATAAGATGGATTTTAATTATTTGATTTATCGTGTGTTGGTGAGGATATTTTTTATAAGATGGATCCTAATTATTCGATTTATCGTGTGTTAGTGGGTTGAGCAGTAAGACAGTAGAGCTCCATCTTATAAATTAAGATCTGTAAGATGGTTTTACAAAAAACATACCCTAGATTAATTTAGACTACTCTCTCTGTCCCAAAATTATTGTCTTGCTTTTATTTTTCGTCCGTCCCAAAATAATTATCTTGTTTGAAACTTTTTTTTTCAGGACAACAATTTTACTATTTTACCCTTACTTTTTCATATTACATATGCTACAAATACATATGATTTAAAGTAAAACTACACATCAAACTAATGCTAATAATCTAATCAAATGTATTTTTTTAAAACATACATCAAGTCAACCTAGAAAATAATTTTAGAACGGAATGAGTTCTATTTTCTAACTTTTTAAAAACAAATACAAAGTACAAAAACAACAACGAAGAAAAGGAAACAATTCTTGAGCAGCAAAAAGAAAAAGAAAATGTGTACTTGGAACTATAAGCACATAAGTAAAAATCATTGGAAAAAAATTTACCTGAGAAACAATGCGATTTCGAATTCGATCGGAAGAATTCGATCTCTCTAACAATATTGCAGGGACATGAACAGCAGGATTATCTGCTACATTATCATCATTCTCTTCATCTCCTTCAAAAGGCAAAGCTTTTCTCAACTCAGCCCTACTATGATAACCCATTGCAAAGCTCTCCATCATCAATGTACCCATTGCGGCAAACATGGCGATGAGGCCGGTCATCGGGAAACCTTCCCACGGGTTTTCTCGGAGACAAGGGCTAGTTAAACTGGCAAAAGCATCGGGTAGGATGTGAATGAATCCGGTGGCTAAGATAACCCCGGCCGCGAATGCTTTAATTAGAAAGTGGAATGGTGTGTCGGGTTGGAAACTTGGTATGTTTTTAAGTAACAATGGGAAACTTATTCCAAATGCACTAGCAACTAGGATTGAGGCTATTGCGATTAGTTTGTATTTAAGTGCTTCTTGCTCGTTTTGAGCTTTGTATTGGGTTTCACATGAGCAATTTGAGTAGGCTACGATTGGTTGAAAGAGGAGAAAAGAAGAGGTAATGGCTACAACTTCAATGAAATTAGGTTGGATCATTTTCATGGCTTTAAGAATTAATGGATATTTGGTCAAATGGAGGGAATTTATATTGTCATTTGAGTTTAAGAATGAGGAAGGGATCGTGAAGATCTGGGGATCTCTGAATGGTGGTCCTTGTTGCTTTCTCTCAAATGTCAATTTCAATTTGGATGTACTCTTAATATATATATATATATATATATATATATATACATATATATATATATGAGAGACAGAGACAGAGAGAGACTATGTTAGGTTTTATTGAGCCTTCTCATAGCAAGGCTAATGGAGGTTTTTAAAAAAATCTAAACCAAATCTTGCAATTCGATTGTAATTTTTTTTTTAAATCTAAACCCAATCGTCAATTGATTTTGAAAAAAAAAGAATCCCCAATTGACTCCAACTCCAAGGCATGAAGGAGTCAGGATCTCTGTCTTATTTGTGTGTCTTGGTGTCTTTTTAAATCTCAATCATTGATTGAGATGTAATGATTGGGATGTAATGGTTGAGATGAAAAGTGGTACACCAGTGGTACACACAAGTGGTACAGGAGATCTGGACTCAGGCATGAGCCTCCTTCCCCCTTCCCTTTCCATGTGTCAACATTGTATTGGTCATCATTTTATTTTTTTCCATTGTGTTTCTTGACGAATTTTCAACCAAAAAATATGTTTTATTTTTATTTATTTTTCCCTGAATTAAAGTACAAATTTTTACCTATAAATAAGACTTGGTTTGTTTCATTTGGAAATAAAAAAAAAATTATGATTTTTTCAAGATTATCTAGCCATTTTTCTGTAAAAATATTGAATTAATAGAGATAAAGATGGTGAGGTATGTAAATGTATTGGATTTTGTACCACCATTGGAAAGGATTTTGAATTTTAAATCAAATGAGTATCTAATAATTATTTTATTAATTTTTAATAAACTGTGTTTGATTTTGGGTTTGATTTTACAAAACCAGTACATACTCTCACATCCAAAGTTAGCTTGGAGGTTGAGGCTTTCCCTTATACTCCCTCTGTTTTGGAGAGGGAGTACACTATCTCATTTTTAGAAGTTTCTCTTAAAGTTTACTTTCAAAATTTATGGCATAAAATCGTTATTTTATTACTAATGCGTTAATAAAAGTATGTTCTTAAGAGAGTTACCCAGTGGTAGAGATGAAACTTCAGAAAGTGTGAGATCTCAGATTTGATCCTTTCCCACGCCTCCTCTAAAAGAAAAAAAAATAAAAAAAAAAAATTTACTCTTTAAAAAAAAAAAAAAACTAGTAAAAGTGTGGTAAAACGATATACTTTCAAACGGGGACTTTACACATTTTTGAGATAGTTCCTCATACTTTAAGATGATATCAAAATAGTCATGGTCGGAGCAATTTTAAAATTTATCCTTTTTTAAAATGTTTAATGAACCCACCAAATTTTAAACATAGGAAGAGAGAAGAATTCACGCAAATAGAATATTGCCATTTGTCAACACTCCTATAACACGTTACAAACACACAGACAAATATATGCCATTGCCGGATAGACAAACACTACACTATCTCGCGTAGACATTTTTTATTCAAAATAAAAGCTTTTATTATAACGACGTTTACACAAACGTTTATGTTTTGACTGTATGGTAAATATTCAAAGTATAGTTTTGAAACTTTTAAGATAGAATAATTATTCTTAAAACTTTTGAATATAAGAATATTGTAGTGTGACTTTTTGGTATTAAGACGATGGAAGTAAAGCTAGTTAGAGTAAGATATTGATAAGAGTTCATATCTCCTATACGGCAAAATGTACCCCTCCATATACTATCAAACACAATATAGCATGGGTCATGGGTCATGGGTCATGGGTCATGGGTCATGGGTCATGGGCCTTCCAAGTGTCATATAGATTAGTACATGGGTCTAGTTCATTATTATTAAAACTAGCTAGCTAGGTTTTATATCACACATAGGGTTGGCGATTTGGTGAGTTAAGTCGGGTATGAGTTGGGACGAAATAGGTAATTGATTGAAATGAATCGTGACCCATAATAACCCAAAAGTAAACTGGTTGAAATATATTGGTTCGAACTGGGTCGGGTCGAAATGTCAAGCCATTTTGACTCACGATTTTTCATCAAAAAACTTATATTTATAAAGCAACAAATTAACATGTCGAAATGGGTAACGGGTTCGACCCGCTTTAACCTGACCCAAATTGACCCGTTAATTTTTTTCGGTCAAAATAAAAAAAAATTAACGAGTCGGGTTAGATGGGTTAACAGATTTTGAATTGTAATTATCGGACCTAATCACGCCACTAACATATTAAAAGATAAAAAATAACCAAGAAAAAAAAAGATCATTTAGCTAAGTATATGCATGTATCTGACTTCCTATGATATGCATAACACAAATACATAATTACATATTCCCTCCGTTTCACCCAAAGAGGTCTTATTTAAAAAGTTTAATTATTAAAGAGATATATTAATGTTATTAAAATTAGCCGTAATTATAAAAATATACTTAAGTATATGCAATGTGCTTATAAAACAAGTTGAGATAAAAATAAAATGTTATAAAAATTATGATGATAATTTTTGAAAATGAACTGTTAAAATGAAACATCTCAAAATAATATAGTGAACTCCTCGTTCGTACGGAGGGAATATAATTATAAACACACATGACATTTTCGTCGTGCTTTTAGCAGATCAATAATGATGTACACGAAAAGAAAACATCACATGTCGACCATAATGTTCCAAAATTGAATAATTGTATTGTTTGTCACAAGCATTCACATAGTCCTAACACAAAGTATCCGGAGGTATGTAAAAAACAAAAAAAGTAGTATTGTTGAAAATTGGTTTACAAAATTGGTGTTAGTAATATTTGACCAAGTTTTTAATTAGGTTTCTTTTATTACAAATGAAAATAAGTTGCAAATATAAAATTTATATTTCGAATAAATTAAATTGAAATATTTATTATTTCAAAACTAATTTCGGATGAATGAGATATTATTAATACTCAAAAGTGTGTAACTTAACTTTGTTATTTGAAGAATAATGAGGGTATGAAAAGTTTTTTCTACTTTTTTTTTCCTTCCTAAGGGGAGCATGTGAAGGGATCGAGCACGAGGCACTTTGTGACATGCTTAGGGGCGGGTATGAAAAGTCATATCCCTTATTGGCATAATAAAGAGCTTTAATGTACTTTAGTAATAAGTCTACATTAGAAAGGAGCATCAAGTGTTCCCTAATGTGTGTAACCAAGTGGTATCACATGCATGGATTAGCTTCGTCGCGCGAGGATATTTGGCACTTTACACAGATCTGAGGAGTTTTTCGTTTTGTTAAGCTCACAAAGCTTGGTGGGTTTAGCTCCGCTCGGTGACAAGCCCAAATGTAGTTGGGGCGGTTAAGGCATCTTGTGTCTGCTCGGGTAGGTACGACGCAACTTTGAGGCGGGCAGTTAGACCCGAATGGGTACTAGCGGCTATGACAGGCGGTTCGAACCAACACAAGCGGTTAAGGCAGTTGACAGATCCATTACACTGAAATCTCTAAGCATTATACTATTAAAGAATATAGTCATATTGTTGCATAAACTTATTTCCAAGTCTTGGAAGTTCTGAATACTTAGACGCGGGAGACCAAGGGAAGTTTGATGCCCCCATTTTCTAATTCCGAATACGTGGTTTATCAGGCTAACTAATTTGTGTAGCCAATTAATATTATCTTTAGGAAATCCAATTAAAGTGGAATGAAATTGATTTAGCTACCCTACGCCACAACTTCTTCTGATTTACTTTGTCTTTTTCAATTTCCCTTAACAAACATGCATGCATAACCATTAACCAATTTACCACGCAAATAAACTCTACCTCAAAAGCATTCTAATTTGACTTTCGCGTTTTATTTGTCCTTAGCATTACTACAAACGATTAAACATCCTTCTAAATCCTAAATCCTAAACTCTAGCCCAGTTAGTTAACCATAAAGAATAAATAAACTAATGAAATCTAAGTTATGTTCACTAAATTTAAAAACCTTGTTTATACTCCATATACGGAATAAATTGACAAAGAAGATGATATAGGTTTATTGACTTTCCCAAAAAAAGAAGATGGGTAAATAATAGGGATTGGTATTTTTTGTTTTCTTACTTGAAAAAACTAATCCTACTATCGAGGATTGATGGCAAAGAAAACCCTATGGATGGCATCAATAAAAATATTAATGAATTATGTGCTCATGTTTGTAACTGTATATAATACTCCCTCCATTCTAGACAAATAGTCTCCGTTTAAAAGTCAAACTTTTTAAAAAAATACAATTTTTAGTAGCTCATTAGTAATAAAATAACACTTTTACGTCTTAGTTTTTTAAAATGGAATTTTTATGTAAAACATCCTTAAATAGAATAGTGGACTATTTATCTGAAATGGAAAAGTATTAGACATGAAAGGTCCAATTTTATTATATATTTTACTTATCTACTATATTCACTAATAATTAAATCCAACTAATTATGTAATTATTTTTGTAGCTAATTATGGTTATCTTTCCTAATTTGGAATGGTTGGCATAGCTTGGTTTGACTTGGGAAATGAGGTGTTCGGTTTGATAGAGTTAACCGACGTTCGTTCTGATTTGATGAATTATATGCCTTTTTCATAAACCGGTGGTTATGAAAGATTTCATTGTCATGCTTTTATCTACCGACAAAATAACCAATTAGAGGTATCTAATAGATATAAAATATTCTAGAATTGAATTAAAAATATTTTTTTTCAACAGAAATTGTATTAAAAATAAATTCTTTTATTTTTGTTGTATAGACAATCTCAATGTGACAATGATATTTGGTTTATTTTGTGTAATTAGTTTCTTAATAATTCAAAAAATAAGTGGTCCAATTAAAACCAACCCATTGAGTTAACCAAACCACCAATGTGCATAAGTGGTCTTGACCGAGACAAAATCCTAAAACAAGAATAGTTCGGTTTTCATGCTTGATAGGTTATATGGGTTTGAGGTTTTTTAAACGATAATTTATTAGCCGATACATTTGTTAAACATTTAATCGCCCCAATTCACTTAATTTTTTTCAACTTGAAAATTTCTCTTTTATAATATTCTTCTTAAATTTATATTATTTTTTATTTAATTTTTTCAAACAATTCTTTTGAAGCAAATATAATTTAGTGTCAAGAAAACATAAAGATGTTGGGTAATTCCCGCTTATTTTGAAATATTTTTAAGTAATCTCAAAATATAAATTTATTATTAATTTACCATCCAAAAATTGAATCGAATCAGACCAGACTCACCCCTATCAAAGTTTTTCTTAAGCTTTGTATACAAGGTGATGGAGTGCACAAGCATTGAAATAGAAATCTAGGGAGAGAAAGTTTCCCTTTTTAAGAGCAATGAAAAAGAATCCCATTGTGATCTACTATCTAAGTTTTTCTTAGGAATAATTACACTAAAGGTAATTAGTTAGAGCATCACAAATACAATCGTAGATTTGATCTGATATAGTCTTGGTACTATATATCATGGGTAATTAATCCCATCAATAATGTATGACAATTTTATTTCTTCATTCACATTCAATTAAAACGGACCATTTTCAATATAAATATTGATTTGATCTTATGTGGGATACGTCTCTACACTAAAATGAAATTTAATAAATAAATAAAATATAAAAAAGAGAAACAACCAATAGAAAGAGTTTTAAAAAATTATGACTAGAATATATTGATACACTCAAGTAGAATATAAAAAAAAAATGACATTGTTATCCACAATATGAAAAAAAATTGGTTAACACGTTATATCCACACCATCATCCACTATTGCATCGAAGAAGTTTTTTATTTCAAAAAAAATATGTAAATCCTAAATGATATCTAATTTCTTTCACATTAATATTGGTGATGCTCTTATACTCTAAGTATTTAATTTATAAGACAATCTCCATATTTATTACACTCTAAAGAACCAAATAAAAAAGGAACGGTTGAGATAAATCGAGTTCGAGCAAATGAAAAAAAAATAGTAATGGTATACAAAAATAAATTTTAATTGTCACTTTAGTACTTATTTATGCCGTACACATTTTTCTTTTGAAAGTTGAGAAAACTGTATAATGTGAAGATTAATATTTTCCATTAAATGTTGAAGAAACTAAACGATAATCTTTCCTTTTAGTAACTAGTAGTTATTTAGCATGTTTTTTTTATAATAATTTAATTTTTTATTGTTATTAATATTAAATATTTTTTTTACCTAAATACTTTTTAAATAAACATAATTTTTTAACTAACGTAAGTTACATATTCTCTATTGGTAGTAATAGTAAAAACTTTTATCTAAAGATTTTTAAGACTAACATCTAACTTAATAATAATAGTAGAATTCCTTTTGTTAAAAACTATTAAAATCATTATTAATTTTTAAATAATGTGGAATATTTATTTTATTATTTATATTAATAATAAAAGTTTAATATCTTTTATAAAATTTTTTAAAACCAACATCATTTTTTAAACATGTAGAATTCAAAACGTATTAACAAAGGTATGGAGGTCTAAGAATGGTTCTAGGGCCACGTGTATTGCTCCTTACCCTATAGGTTCTTTTTTATCTTCCAGTGCCAACGGATCAAAAAGAAAAGTTTCAACTTTGATAATGATATTATTTTTAAAATAAACATAAATTTCTAATAAATATGGGATATATTTTTTTTATTAGTAATAATAATAGTCTTTTATCTAAAGATTTTTAAACCTTTATCATTTTTTAAATAATGTGTGATATATATTTTCTATTGATAATAATATAAAAATGCCTTTATCTAATAACTTCTATAACTAATACCTATTTCTAAATAATGTAAGATACATTTCTATTGGTAATAATGCTAGAAGTCTTCTATCTAAATTTTTTTAAACCAATATCATTATTCTAACTATTGTGAAATACTTATTTTCTATTGGTAATAGTGGTAAACTTTTAAAACCAATATCACTTTTCTAACAAATGTTGTATACATCTTCTCAATTTGTAATAATAGTAGGCCAAAAACTTGTGTAAAACGGTCTTACGGATATATTTTGTTAGACGAATCCTAATTACCCGATCCACCGTATATTGGTGATTTGAGCTGTGAGAGAATGCATCTAAATCTTATAAATTAAGATTCGTAAGACGGTTTTATAAGAGACCTACTCTAATAGTAGAAATCTTTATATTAAAAAATTTAAAGCCAACATTTCTTTTTAAACAGCGTGGGATACATCCCTTCTCTTTGCTTCTATTGATGATAAACGTATAGTATAAGTCTTTTTATGTAAAGACTATTACAACCAACATCACTTTTTAACTAATCTAAGATATATCTTTTTTATTGGTAATAAGAGTTTTTTTTTAATCTAAAATTAAAATCAAAATGACTTTCTAACCAATGTGAGACATATACTTTCTATTTTTTATTAATAATAATGATAAAAGTCTTCTATCTCAAGATTTTAAAACCAACATCACTTACTGACCATGATCGACTTTAGAAGGCCAAAACAAGGAAAATGGTAAATGGGAAAGTTGGAGAGTTTTTTTTGAGTTGAGTTGGTTTGAAAATAGGAAAATAGGAAAATGGGAAAGATGGAGGACGGGCCATGTAATGTTTTTATCTTTCTTTTTCTTTTGTGGGATCGCTATTTTCTTTTAAACAAGAATAATATAATACTCATTTCGTCCCTAGATTATCGTCCTAGTTGATCCGGTGCATAAATTAAGAAAAAAACAATTAACTTGTTTATTAATATTGGTTTAATGTGTAATTTTTCTTTAAAGTTCATGTGTATGTGATTCATAATTAAAATATGGTGAAAAAGTAAAGATAAAGTAGTAAAAGTGATATTATAAAAAAGTAAGTTTCAAACTGGACAATTATTTTTAAGACGGACAGAAAAAAAAGAATGACGATAATTTAGGAACAGAAGGAGTAATAAAAATTGATTAAACACAAAAATAAAAGGTTGTGTACGAGATAGAGGTCTCTAAGATCTATAAATGAGAGGTCCATATTCATTAATAATCATAATATCCCAATTTTTACTAAAAAACAAATAAATCTGTCACGCTTAACAAAAAAAAAAAACAATTCAAGAATAAATTGATTCGAGCCCATGCGAGCGAGTTGAACGAGTCAATCGCAAGTCGAGATAACGAGGTCACAAAAAAGAGCTTTGCATTCTCAAGCTGATATGTTATTCACAATGAAGTCCCGTTCCCTTAAAGCTCAAGGTTGACTCGTTTATACTTGAGAGTTATCGTATGTTGCTTAATTCATTTAAGGTTCATTTAATAAATAAGAAAACGAATATTAAATTAAATGATAGATAGGCAATTTATGAGTATCATGCAAAAGTCAAACAAAGTAGTCAGTGAATGATTTAATATCAATATATATATATATATATGTTTGGATAAAGATATTATTTTTTTCAAAGACTTTATCTTCTATGGTACTGGTACCTTGACTTACTCATCGGATTTGATGGTGAAGGAAGCCGTAATTTCTTGATGAAATGTAAAAGAAACCATCGTGCTTGTCCAGGTTCTCGAGACATGATCAAAGTCCTCAGATCAGTCATTAGTATTGATGCTATACAATTTGGTCTTGGGCCGTTTCTTACGGTTTGTAGAATATCTGGGCTTATGTGAAGGAATGATCCTATTAGAAACATGTCAAAAGAAGAAACCATAGAAAGAATAGAAGACAGGGTCACGCGAAACCCCTCAGGTATGAGAGTACATCAAAAATATTGGCAGCAGCAACTTCCCTTGAAAGCCTTGCCTCCCAGGCCTTCTCCCTTTACTCAGCCGCAACCTGAGCATCCTCAGTTTCCTTCCTCTCCTCACTCAAGGTCTTCTGAGCTACCACTACTAGAAAAATTACCTTTAGTGACGGAATTTTCCGTCGCTAAAGGTGAAATTCCGTCGCTAAAAGTAGCCCCTAGCGACGAATTTTTCCTCGCCATTCCGTCGCTAATTCTTCGTCGCTGATGACGGACCGATTCCGTCGCTAAAAGCAGCGACGGAATTTTCCGTCGCTAAAGGTTGATTTTCAGCGACGGAATTTTCCGTCACTGAAATTCAACCTTTAGCGACGGAAAATTCCGTCGCTAAAGGCATTTAAAAATTAATTAAAATTGAATTCAGCGACGGAAAATTCCGTCGCTAAAGGTATTTAAAAATTAATTAAAATTGAATTTCAGCGACGGAAAATTCCGTCGCTAAAGGCGTTTAAAAATTAATTAAATTTGAATTTCAGCGACGGAAAATTCCGTCGCTAAAGGCGTTTAAAAATTAATTAAATTTGAATTTCAGCGACGGAAAATTCCGTCGCTAAAGGCATTTAAAAATTAATTAAATTTGAATTTCAGCGACGGAAAATTCATCGCTAAAGGCGTTTAAAATTTATTTATTAAATTTAATTTGACGGAAAATTCGCTAATAATGTAAAAAATTTTAAAAAAAACCCAAAAATACTATTATTATAAATTTTTGTACCTGATAATATAACAATTAATACAAAACTGAAGATACAAAATAAACAATAATATAAAACCAATTTAAAAACATCAAACTGTAAATGTTATTACAACAATCCATGTAAATTATACATAACAATTAATACTAAAAACTTGTTTCTAGAACTAACTTGTAAATTTAAACTTGTACAAATCCATGTAAACTATATCTAATTAAAAAAACTAAAAATAAAATTAAAAAAATCCTACGACATGAGTATCAAAAAAAACTTCATCTTCACCGCAATCAGCTAGAAAACCTGTCCAAGTAAAATTACTATTTTGATTAAAAATCAACAAGAAAAAGTAAGTCATTGTTTTCATATGATCAAACAAGAAGCTTTAGAAGCTTACCATACCATAGGAATACATTTATGGCATAATCATCATTTCTTTGCTTTTTTTGCTGGATAAACCTAAACATGTACAGGTTATCCAAAATCAATTAGTTAATAATAATAACAAAAATAGTCCAACCCCATTTCCCTCACCCCCAATATGAGTATTAAACCAGAGGAATGGAAAGAAAAGAAATAGAATAAATGTTGCTTGAAAGTAAGCACGTTCGGTTTCAAAGACCCCAACATACATACAGTTATGTTGTTCGGTTTCAAAGTCAATTGAACTACAACCATGGATTTCATAGCATCAACATGGCTACCTAGCTAACAAGCGTACATAAATCGATGTTTAAACATTAATACACTAAATTTACATTAACACCCCCTTTGTTTCTTACCATTTACACTAACACCCCCTAAACGTACATACAATTATCTTTTTTGGTTTCAAAGTCAACTAAACTACAACCATGGATTTCATAGCATCAACATGGCTACCCATCTAACAGACGTACATAAATCAATGTTTAAACATTAATACAATTTACACTAACACCCATTTATTTCTTACTATTTACACTAACACCCCCTAAACGTACATACAGTTATGTTGTTCGGTTTCAAAGTCAAGTAAACTAAAAACATGGATTTCATAGCATCAACATGGCTACCCAGCTAACAAACGTACATAAACCGATGTTTAAGCATTAATACACTAAATTTATACTAACACCCCTTTAATTCTTACCATTTACACTAACACCCCTCAACGTACATACAATTATCTTTTTTGGTTTCAAAGTCAATTAAACTACAACCATGGATTTCATAACATCAACATGGCTACCCAATTAACAAACGTATATAAATCGATGTTTAAGCATTAATACACTAAATTTACACTAACACCCTTTTATTTCTTACTATTTACACTAACACCCCCAAACTTACATAAAGTTATCTTTTTTTATTTCAAAGTCAATTAAACTACAACCATGGATTTCATAGCATCAACATGGCTACCCAGCTAACAAACGTACATAAATCGATATTTAAACATTAATACGCTAAATTTACACTAGCATACGTACCATACAAACTAACATGTATATTTCATCTACAATATAAAAATAGAATTATAACATTTTAATTACACACTATAACATTTAATAAAAATAAAAAATATCAAGACATTTAGGTTTAGGGGTGGGGTGGGGTTGGGGGTAGGGGTTGGGATAGGGTGGGGGTGGGGTTGGGGATGGGGATGGGGGTGGGGATGGGGTTGGGGTTGGGGGTGGGGTTGGGGTTGGGCGTGGGCGTGGGGTTGGCGTGGGGTGGGGGTGGGGTGGGGGTTGGGTTTAGGGTTAAGTTTAGGGTTAGTGTTAGTGTTATGGTTTAGGTTTAAGGTTAGTGTTACAAATTAGGTTTATGGTTTAGGTTTAGGTTCAGATTTAGGTTTAGGTTTAGGTTTAATGTTTAAGGTTTAAGGTTTAAGGTTTACGTTTTAGGGTTGGGGTTTAGGGTTGGGGTTGGGTGGGGGTGGGGGTGGGGGTGGGGGGGGGTGGGGTGTGTTTGGGGTTAGGTTTAGGTTTAGGGATAGTGTTATGGTTTAGGTTTAAGGTTAGTATTACGAATTAGGTTTATGGTTTAGGTATAAGTTTAGGTTTAGGTTTTAGGTTTAAGGTTTACGTTTTAGGGTTGGGGTTTGGGTTGGGGTGGGGGTGGGGGTGGGGTGGGGTTGGGGTTGGGGTTGGGTTTAGGTTTAGGGATAGTGTTATGGTTTAGGTTTAGGGATAGTGTTATGGTTTAGGTTTAGGGTTAGGGTTGGGTGGGGTGGGGTTGGGGTTAGGTTTAGGTTTAGGGCTAAGTTTAGGGTTAGTGTTATGGTTTAGATTTAAGGTTAGTGTTACGAATTAGGGTTAGGGTTGGGGTTAGGATTTAGGGTTGGGGTTAGGGTTTAGGGTTGGGTTTAGGGTTGGGGTTGGGGTTGGGGTTGGGGTTGGGGTTGGGGTTGGGGTTGGGGTTGGGGGTTTGGGGTTGGGGTGGGGGTGGGGGGGGGTGGGGGTGGGGTGGGGTTGGGGTGGGGGTGGGGTTGGGGTGGGGTTGGGGTAGGGGTGGGGATTGTGGTGGGGGTTGTGGTTAAGGTTGTGGTTTAGATTTAAGGTTAATGTTACAAATTAGGTTTAGATTTTAGGGTTAGGGTTGGGGTTAGGATTTAGGGTTGGGGTTAGGGTTTAGGGTTGGGTTAGGGTTTAGGGTTGGGGGTTGGGGTTGGGGTTGGGGTTGGGGTTAGGGTTGGGGTTGGGGTTGGGGGTGGGGGTGGGGGTGGGGGGTGGGGGTGGGGTTGTGGTGGGGTTGTGGTGGGGTTGTGGTTAAGGTTGTGGTTTAGGTTTAAGGTTAGTGTTACGAATTAGGTTTAGGTTTTAGGGTTAGGGTTGGGGTTAGGATTTAGGGTTGGGGTTAGGGTTTAGGGTTGGGTTTAGGGTTGGGGGTTGGGGGTTGGGTTTAGGGTTGGGGGTTGGGGTTGGGGTTGGGGGTTGGGGTTGGGGGTTGGGGTGGGGTGGGGGGTGGGGTGGGGTAGGGGTGGGGATTGTGGTGGGGGTTGTGGTTAAGGTTGTGGTTTAGATTTAAGGTTAGTGTTACAAATTAGGTTTAGATTTTAAGGTTAGGGTTGGGGTTAGGATTTAGGATTTAGGGTTGGGGTTAGGGTTTAGGGTTGGGTTAGGGTTTAGGGTTGGGGGTTGGGGTTGGGGTTTAGGGTTGGGGGTTGGGGTGGGGTTGCGAATGTTTCTAAGAAACAAGCCTTAGAATTATCAATATCAATACTCAATTCACAATTTAAATTCAAAAAGCAACCCAAACCCAAATGAAATTTTCCATCCACAAATGATCAACAATATACAGATAAAAAAGATATTGCTGACAAAGTGAAAAGGATGACATAAATTTGATTTGCAAGGGACATGTTCATCTCTTAGGCAATTCATAATACATGCCAAAGGGCAGACCGTCCCTAAACACTCGCAATTAAAATCAAGATCAGAAAGACGCTTTAATACTTCAAATCGAAACCACAAAATCCAATTCAAATTGAAGCCAAAACAATTCCACAACTTCAAAGAGGGGCATCAGTTCTCCAAGGTGAGTGAGCATCAAGGAAATATTCAGACGCAAATTACCCATTTGTTCTTTGAGACTCCTCATATGCCTAACTAAATTCAAAATGACAATGATGGAAACATAGATAGGCCTGTGACTCCTTCCAGTAAGCAAGATGGGGAGGTGCAATATTAGTAGCACCATGATACTAACAAGCACAGAGGGGGAAACACAAACTAACAAATACTGCATCTCATGTGAACCATCTGGTTATAAACACAATAAACCATTATTTCTGCTTTGAAAACAATGGTTGAAGAATCAATGCAACAAAATCATAAAAGATGACATAAAACTAAAAAGTTCCCTCAAAAGAAGACAGTGCTTAGATCTCATAACAAACCTGAACCATTATGGGATTAGGCCCTGATGGAGATATGTAAACAGCGAGCATTCACAGAGGATTCAGCCTGCATTTTTCACGTAAACGAATGTAAATGACAACAATGTGAGCTGCAAAAACACAATTAAAAAGACGAGAGCATACCGGGGATTGCCCAATACGAAGCGTCAACATTAGTTACTGTGAGTAATGAACACAAAAAAACAGGCGTAATAACCCAACTCGCAGCACATAACAAATTCAAGACACCCTTCCCACAGTTTAATCAATAGTCAAAACCATCCCAGCTTCATCAAAATAGATTAACCAACTGCAAAAGTCCAAAAGAGTAGCAAGAACCTACTCTCCTAAACGAATTAAACAATTTCACATTCAATAATCAAATTTCCCAGGATTAAATTGCTTGAACAGACCCACAATCCAAATCTCACGAAATCAGCAATTAAAATAATACTATAAACAAGTTTATACTCCCATCGGTTACCCAACAATACAAACTCATCATCACATTCATATCTCAAGCAAAATATAGCACAAGTTAAATACATGCAAAATATTTCCGGCACAATTTTCGCAAATTGCAACGAATAATTCAACCCAAATTTGGAACATACTTACTTGAGATGGGATGGTGTTGGCAAATTCAAGCTTTTAGATTCGAATTTGCAGAATCTGACCATTCGCAGCACTACCCTTGCCGGAGCTGGGCGGATCTGTAGATGGCGTCGCTGGGAGATAGAGCTCGGAGGTAGGGACGATGAGATGAGCCGCCATTCACACGATCAGCGGAGACGAAGAAGAAGAGGAGCTGGGGTCGCTGGTCACTGGCGTTGAGGATGGCGGCCAGATTTGGGGTTATTTCATTTGGGGGTTTGGTGGAGGCTTTGGGCGAACGGGGTGGAGGAGAGAGATGGAGATGAAGCTTGGCCGGCTATGGCGGATTTGGCGAAGACGGCGGCAGAACTGGCCGGAGAAGAGGCGGCTGAAGAAGATTCGCCGGGAAGAGATGGAGGAGAGGCGTACGGTGGGTTTGGGGGAAGATTCGCCGGCTGTTGGAGATCGATTGTCGGTGATGTTGGTGCGGCGGCTTGTCGGAGAGAGACGAGCGATGACAGGCCGGAGGGAGTGAACTGCGCGATGAGAGAGGGAGGGAGTGAACTGCGCGATGAGAGAGGGAGGGAGTGATTGCGCAATGAGAGAGGGAGTGATTTCGGCGGTTGATTTAGGGATTTTGAGGGAAAGAATATTTTGGGCGGTAATATTAAAATTTCGGTGGAGGGAGTTTTAATTTTTCGCCAAATTTAACAATAATCCTAATAATAATAATAATAATAATAATAATAATAATAATAATAATACCAATAATAATAATAATAATAATAATAATAATAATAATAACAATACCAGTAATAATAATAATAATAATAATAATAATAATAATAATAATAATAACAATAATAATAATAATACCAATAATAATAATAATAATAATAATAATAATAATAATAATAATAATAATAATAATAATAACATTAAATAATAATAATAATAATAATACACACAACAATAATAATAATAATAATAATAATAATAATAATAATAATAATAATAATAATAATAATAATAATAATAATAATAATAATAATAATAATAATAATAATAATAATAATAATAATAATAATAATAATAATAATAATAATAATAATAATAATAATAATAATAATAACAATAATAATAATAA
>JABEVN020002037.1:0-22769 GCA_013146195.2 Codonopsis lanceolata | reverse complement strand
AACATTTATATATCAAGTAACATCTCACAATCAACCAAGAAAGTATAAAAGACAAGCGTAGAATGCACATGCAAGATTATGGGCGTTACGCTCCCCTCCTTTAGGAATTTAGTCCCTAAATTCTTACCAGTTAAATCGAATAAATGTGGATGCTTCTCGCGCATCTCGCTTAGTTTCCCAGTCGCTTCTTCAATGTTGTGATTCCCAAAGAACTTTGACTAAGGGAATTCTTTTGGTTCAGAGAACTTGCTCTTTGGTATCCAAAATCTTCACGCTTTTCAACGTGACACATATCCTACCAAACGTGATCTCTTCATACTGAGTACATGGGACTCATCTTTCAAATACTTTCGCAACATGGAAACATGGAATACATTATGAGTCTCCGAAAGTGAAGGTGGCAATGCTATTCGATACGCTAAGGTCCCAACTCTCTCTCAGAACCTCAAATGGACCAATGTATCTCGGTGTAGCTTCCCTTTCTTGCCGAACCTCTTAGTACCTCTCCTGGTGTTATCTTCAAGAACACGTAATCACCCACTTGGAACTCAAGATCGTCTTCGATTGTCCGATAACTCTTTTGTCGCCGACTTTGAGGCGGTGCGCAAAAGCGATCTCTAATCAACTTCACGCTCTCAAGCATTGCACTAATTCAGAACCCCAAAGTTTCGCCTCTCGACTTCATCCCAACAAATTGGCGATCTACACTTACGCCCATACAAAGCTTCATGCCGCCATCTTGATACTCGGCGGTCAGCAAGCTGTTATTATACGCAAACTTCGGCTAAAGGTAAGTGAGAATCGGCTTCCCTTGAAATCCACGGCACAAGAATCATGGCAAGATATCCTCAAAATCTGAATCAATCGCTCGGATGACCATCAGTTTGTGGATGAAAAGTCATGATCTTGAAGTCTAATCTGTCCCCAAAGCTTCCCTGCAATGACTTCCAAAATCTTGATGAACCTCGGATCTCTATCGGACACAATACTAACGCAGGTGCGCCATGAAGTCTCACGATCTCTGAATATACAAAGGCGCTAACCAAGCGAGTCAACGAATAAGTGATAGCTATCGGAATGAAGTGTGCGGACTTAGTCAATCTGTCGACTATAACCCAAGCGCATTAAACCCTCTCGCAAGTAACAATCGTCACAAAATCCAGTAATGAACTCCCATTTCCACTGAATCTCCAATGGTTGTAGAAATCCCGCAGCCCTCGATGCTCGGCCTTAACCTGTCGACAAGTCAAACACTTTGACACGTACTATAATTTCTCTCTTCATACCCTTCCACCAAAATCTTTTCAAATCTAAGTACATCTTCGTGCTCCCCTGGTGAATGGTATACTTCGCTTTATGAGCCTCATCAAGAACCAACCTCTTCAATTCCATTACAAGGAACACAAATTCCCTCGAAATGTCAAAGTACCATCACTATTAACCACGAAATCGAGGCGATACATTCTCAACCAACCCATCAATAATTTTCTTCAACTCGGATCATTCCCTTGCTCTTCTCTAATTTTCCCAAATAAAACGGTAGCGTAGCACGAACATTCGAAAATCACACCTCTATTATGAACACTAGGACTCCAATCTGCAAATCCTCTAACATCTTCCTCCTTAACCATCATACACGACATATGAACTTTCCTACTCAAGGCATCCGCTACTACATTTGCCTTCCCCGGATGATACAAGATAGTACAATCGTGGTCCTTTAGTTTCTCCATCCATCTTCGTTGCCTCATGTTCAATTCTTTTTGAGAAAACAAGTATTTCAAACTTTTGTGGTCGGTGAAGATCTCAAACTTAGACCCATACAAGTAATGTTTCCATTTATGCAACGCGAAAATAATCGCAGACCAACTCCATATCGTGTGTCGGGTAATAGTGCGTTTCATGAATAGACAACTTCCTCGATGCATAGGCGATCACCCTTCCATTTTGCATCAAAACACAACCCAAACCTTCCTGGAAGCATCGGCGTAGATCACAAAATTATCTCCCCACTAGGCAAAGCCAAAATAGGTGCCGATGTCAACCGATTCTTAAGCTCTTGAAACTAGACTCACATTTCTCGCTCCAAACAAACGGCACATTCTTACGTGTCAACCTCGTCATAGGAGTTACAATTCTAGAAAAACCTTCAATAAACCTCTGAATAACCCGCTAACCCCAAGAAACTACGAACCTCGGTATGGCGAACTAGGCCTCTTCCAATTCATCACCGCTTCAATCTTAGACGGATCAACGGCTATCCGGCGCTAAACGATATGCCCTAAGAAGATACTTCCTCGAGCCAAAAGGCACATTTGCTAAACTTGGCATAAAGGCAATCCGAAGAATGAGCAAGACAACAATCCTCAAGTGTTTCTCATGCTCCTCCCGAGATTTCGAGTACACTAAGATATCGTCAATGAAGACTACAACAAAGCAATCAAGATAAGCTGTGAAAGACGGTTCATCAAATCCATAAACACCGTTGGTGCATTCAACCCAAGCGGCATCACCACGAATTCAAAATGCCCATACCTAGTCGAAAAGCCGTCTTGAATGTCTTCTCTCTAACCTTCAATTGGTAGTAACCCCATCTCAAATCAAGCTTAGAGTAGACAATAGACCCTTGCAATTGGTCAAAAGATCATCGATGTGGGGTAGAGGATACTTATTCTTAACGGATCACCTTATTCAATTCTGTAATCTATACATAGCAAACTCCCATCTTTCTTCCTCACAAACAAGACCCAGAGTGCGCCTAAGGCGACACACTTGGTTTAACAAAACCAATCTCTAGAAGTTCTTGCAACCGAGTTTTCAACTCCACTAGCTCATGGCGCCATCTATCTTGCCTTAGAAATCGGTGAAGTCCAGGAATAAGCTCATCTGAAATTCTAGTTCTCTATCGGGTGGCATAGCATGGTCGGTAGAAAACACGTCGGGAAATTCACATACTACCGGGACCTCTTCTAGGTTAGGCGAAGACTTCCTCTTATCAACTACGCATGCAAGATAACCCGTACACCCTTGAGATAGTAATTTTCTAGCCCTTAGAGCGGAAATAAAAGTGCACGTCACTGAAGCATGATCACCCAAAAATGTAAACTTCAGGCACACCTAAGCATATAAAAAGTAACCCTCTTTCTATGGCGGTCAACTATAGCATGATAAGCACATAACCAGTCCATGCCAAGAATCACATCAAAATCACGTATAGGGAGAACTACCAAGTCGATGCAAAGTGTGGTCACCCACCAAAACATCACAAGATTTAAACACTTCGCCGAGGCAGCGAGCATATATTCCCCGAGCGGGTAGACACTTCAAGCAAATATGGCAAAGATTGAGGCAATACGCAAAGATTCTCAACAAAGTGCGAAGCAACATAAGAATCACGAAGACCACGGATCTATGAGAACTCGAGCCTTATGATCGAATATAGAAAGAGTACCTCCTATCACGGCCGTAGACCCACGAACCTCGCGTGATCAAGCGCAAATACGACCTTGAACCTTTCAGGGTTTCCCATCTACACTTCTCTTGGCTCCAGGTGAGCCATTACATTTCCCTGATTGGTTGCCCGAACTTGACTCGGGCTCCTTCCTAAAATGAGTACCATCTCTTCTGGTACACTCCTTCCAAGTATGAGTACCATCTCCGACAAACCGCAAGTCATACTCCCACTACGCCGCCCTTGTTGCCTGCCCCTTAGATGAAGAAGTATTGTTACCTTGCTTCCCCCGACCGTGGCTACTTGGCCTCCACTTCTCCTATCACGGTTCCCTTGATATCCTCTTACATTACCCGAATTGTTTCACGATTGCATTGAGTACCGTCAGTGCACTACTAGAATTATTCTTGACTCGGTGCTCCTCAATATCTTGCTCAACCTCATAAGCTCTATCAACTGCGGTCCGATAATCGGTGAGCTTAAGCGCTAGAATCTGCTTTCTAAACTCAGTTCTTAACCCCTTCACAAACTTGTGTGTTCTCCGTGCCTCAGGTGGAATCGGAATCGTACAATATCGGCTCAGTGCGTGAACTTTGCGAGAATCCGCCACGGTCATGCTACCTTGTTCAAGATCATAGAACTCCTTCTCTCTTTGGTTGAACTACGTCAGGCACATACTCATTCTTAAACTCTCTTTGGAAATTGGCCCATGTAATGAGGAACTTGTTGCATCTCCCAACTCTCCTTCAACACGGTCCACCAATGTTCGGCGGCTCCCTTAAATTTAAACGTTGCTAGCATAACTCTTTCTTCGTCGGTACACCCCAACATGGACAATACCTTGATCATTTCCTCCATCCATAACTCAGCTTCTCTCGGTTTTGGTTCCCCGAAGCGAACTAGGCTTTAACTTAAGAAATCTCTCTAAGAGAGTAGTATCGATTCTTGGTCTCGGTGGTGGAGGTGGTGGTGTGCTTGCTCCTCTGCTGACCTCACGGCTCGGCCCCGGCCGAAAAAGCTAACAATCTGCGATGTAGTTCGGCCATATCAGGAACTACCGGATCCTCTGGCGGCGGCACCTCTACTCGGAGTTCAAACCGGAACTCTCACAGGTCTACCTCTCTGGGATTATCCATCGGACTCCTACAAGAATTCACTCGGCGTTAAAATCAACACACAAATAACCAACCCAACTAGGCCATGGAACCTATCTGGCGACGGCTAACCTATAGCTCGATACCAAGCTGTGACGACCCGACCCGGACCCCAGCGAGATCGAGTCGTGTAGTCCAAATAAATCAATAACACAAGCATGCATAAGTAGGATTATAAAATTCATGTGGCGCAACATCGCATCTGAACAACAACTCGGCTACACTTGGCCGGAAAAAGCAACTAAAATAAACAAGTCTTCGGCGGCGTTACGGTGGAACCCAACAACTACTCCTACAATATTAACACATGCTTAAAATAACCTCAACGGCCACAACATGCGGAGACAACAACAACAATAATAAATAAACGAGCTTTAGCGGAAGAAACCGTAGCGAACCATACACATATAAACAGGCTCGACATATAAGTCGGCATACCAAAAGATTACAAGTTAATCCATAAGTTAACTACAACAACAAAATTCCCAAGACAAGTCTACATGACTTGCTTCCCAACGTCCTTTCCAAAAATAAAAGACTAATCATCGAAAGTCCAAAAGAGCAACCTTGCGAATACAACAACCAAACTTGAAACAAGCGAGTCTATCCCGGACCGTCTCCTCGGCTCGGATCTAAGGAAACAAAACAAACAAATAGGGTAAGTCGAAAGACTTAGTAAGTTACTACAATGCATGATCATGTTATAACATGGCATTTATCACAATTAGAGTTCACGTTCATCATATAGCACTTAACACATTTTCACGTATGTGCAAGGAAATAAATCATACAATTAGGATATGATATAGGCACGGCCGCTTCGTAGTTCCTGCAAAATAGTTTGTTAACCCAATATCGTGACTACGATGCTCGTGACTTTGCATCGATATACCGAACTCCGCCGGCTAATAGCAGCCAGTGACGCACGTATTGTTACGGCAAAGGGGCTACTTCCCCATTGCGGCCTACAATGGAGGGTGTGTGAGGTCCAGTGCGGCGATCCATAGCGAGCACGAATCTCTCAATTCGTGGAGGCTATACATCGTCCTACCCTGACATAAAAATCAAACCAAATAGTGCCAGCTGGACTTAATGCAATGCACAAGTAGATGTTTACTCGTAAAGACCAAATAATGATCGAATTCGACAAGAGCGAACTCGACCGACCAAGTAGGGTATAAATCTCTACAATAAACCAAGTCAAGGCAACTAAATGCTCATAACCAAAATAATCATAACGGGTTCAATTGCACATAATAGACTCAACTTAAAATTGAGTAAACTTGACCAAACGGTGTCCAAACTTCGTAGGGATTGAAACTAGAGTTCAACACGTTCAAATATTCCCTAGAGTCGACTCCGTTGAGTCTTTGCTCTAAATTCCCAAATTTGGAGAAATTGAAGCTAGGTGCTTCATAACCCAACCTAGGTCAATTCTAGGTTCAACAAGGTATTAAATTCACCAAGGCAATGCAAAGTGATTCATGTATATCATAGAGTTCATTTCATAAGATAGAACACATACAACATAACAACATATAATGTAGGCTCCATTTAGGGTATTCTCATATGAACAAACTTCCAACAACAAATAATATACATGTCTCTAACAAGTTTAAAACCTTAAATAGACAAGATGAAAGAATAATATAGACTTTCACAAGCAAGAATTCAACCTATACATGCTCCTAACAAGCTCAAAATCTCAACATACAAGAAGATAGCATAGGAAGCATACATGTGCCCTCATTGACCTCAACCACCATAGGCTTTGTTTCCTTAGGGTCAATGAGAGCTAAAGGAAGAAGATGAAGAAAGTAACTTACAAGTTATACACCAAAGAAAGCAATGGAAGAAACCAATCGGATGGAAATGCTCCTCTTCTTGAGCTCTACAACTTTAATGAAGGACCCTTGGGCAAATGATGAATGGATGATGAAGGATGGAGATGAGAACCTCAAGAAACCATGGAAGAGTCTTGGAGAAGATGAAAATTCGTTTTTGGAAGAGGGAGGGTGAGAATGAGAGTCAAAAATCTGAAATGTGGTTTATATTGGTCAAAAAGGGTGAGTGGGACAAGTGTCAACAACTTGTGGTCCCTTTTTAAATCTGATTTGTGGCTTAAAGATCCACTAATGAACTCTTAACTCAACATTAAAAACTAGTTAGGGATGTTAGGACTTAAGTGGGAAGGGTTAGGGAGGTTTAGGATAGGTTTAGATAGGGGTTTGAAGTGTACAAGTCGTCCAATTTCAAAACATGAGAAAATCATCCCGTAACAGCACAGCAGGTGAGGCGGGCGCCTCACCCAAGGCCATGCGGCCGCCTCAACTACTGAGGCCTCCCCCAAGTTCAGACCATTCAGCAATTGCTCCCTGCATTTGGGCGCCTCACCAGCTCCCATGCGGCCGCCTCGGCTCCAGAACCTCTAAAACTTGATCTAAACTTGATCTAAATGGTCCCAAACTTTTGGGCAACCATTCTAAGGTCTAACCCTACTCAAAACAAGTCGGAAACGCACCCGAACAACCCCCGGAACAAAATAGAACAAGGCTCAAACTACGCGACGAATGAACAACGAATCAAACTACAATCAAACACCAATCAAACTAGGATATCTTGGGCATGAAAAAGGTTTGTTTCAACATGATTAAGACCTGAATATAAAGCCAAGAACTCAACGAACACTTCGCACGTCGAAATAGAAGCAAATACGAGCAACGAGAGGAATCGCTAAGGCCAAATTCAACGCGATTAAACCGGCGATTCAACAAACAAGTTTATATGATTCTAAACATGTTATGGACTTCTAAAATGATCTAGGAATGATTCTAAAACATTTATATACCAAGTAAACATGCTCACAATCAACCAAGAAAGTATAAAGACAAGCATAGAATGCACATGCAAGATTACGGGGCGTTACAAACCATATTATTTTTTTAGTTTCGAATAAGCTTTTTGTGTCTCAACCCAGTAATGGTATTTTTGTCATTTCAATAAATATTGGGCGACATTTGTAATGATCCTAGTAGGTGGGGGAAATTGAAAAAAAAAATTAAAATACGGGACGAAATGAATTGTATTAAATAATGTAGGACATAACTTGACAATATGTACAAGTTAAGGGATCAAACTATTATTTAATTATTCATTGAACTAATTAGTCTATAACAAATTTACTCTTTTTACCTTAATTAATGGTGAGTGATTTATTAAGTTAAAGGGTACATTTGTCCATACATTAAGTTGTAAGACAAAATCTACACTTTTATAAGTAGTTAGATTAGATTAGATTAGATTAGATTATATTAGATTAGATTAAATTAAATTGTATTACTATTGATACAATTTTTCATATAAATCTTATAATGTCTTTCCCGAACATATTTATGAATGTAAAACAATATTATTTTTTTAGTTTCGAATAAAGTTTTAGTTTCTCAACCGAGTAAGGGTATTTTTGTCTTTCAGAAAATATTGGGCGACATTTCAATCTATTATTTAATTATTTACGAAATTAATTTGCTTATAACAAATTTACTCTTTTGGTCTAAATTCATGGCAAGTGATTTATAATATTTATGACACTTTTTTCTAATCATTATTGTTTGGTATGGTAAATTTATGTGTATTGTCCTTAACAAAAGGCACAAATTCATCAAATGATACTTCATTTTTTCATCTTCTTGACATTATGACACATTTTTAAACTTATTTATCTTATTTTATTCATGGGTAATAACTAAACATGCTACCAATTTGTTTAATATCTCGATACTAACCGACAATTCTATTACTATAGATATAATTTTTCATATAAATTTTATAATGTCTTTCCCGAACATATTTAAGAAAGTAAAACCATATTATTTTTTTAGTTTCGAATAAGCTTTTTGTGTCTCAACCGAGTAATGGTATTTTTGTCATTTCAATAAATATTGGGCGACATTTGTAATGATCCTAGTAGGTGGGGGAAATTGAAAAAATAAAATAAAATACGGGACGAAATGAATTGTATTAAATAATGTAGGACATAACTTGACAATAGGTACAAGTTAAGGGATCAAACTATTATTTAATTATTCATTGAACTAATTAGTCTATAACAAATTTACTCTTTTTACCTTAATTAATGGTGAGTGATTTATTAAGTTAAAGGGTACATTTGTCCATACATTAAGTTGTAAGACAAAATCTACACTTTTATAAGTAGTTAGATTAGATTAGATTAGATTAGATTATATTAGATTAGATTAAATTAAATTGTATTACTATTGATACAATTTTTCATATAAATCTTATAATGTCTTTCCCGAACATATTTATGAATGTAAAACAATATTATTTTTTTAGTTTCGAATAAAGTTTTAGTTTCTCAACCGAGTAAGGGTATTTTTGTCTTTCAGAAAATATTGGGCGACATTTCAATCTATTATTTAATTATTTCTGAAATTAATTTGCTTATAACAAATTTACTCTTTTGGTCTTAATTCATGGCAAGTGATTTATAATATTTATGACACTTTTTTCTAATCATTATTGTTTGGTATGGTAAATTTATGTGTATTGTCCTTAACAAAAGGCACAAATTCATCAAATGATACTTCATTTTTTCATCTTCTTGACATTATGACACATTTTTTTTACTTATTTATCTTATTTTATTCATGGGTAATAACTAAACATGCTACCAATTTGTTTAATATCTCGATACTAACCGACAATTCTATTACTATAGATATAATTTTTCATATAAATTTTATAATGTCTTTCCGAACATATTTAAGAAAGTAAAACCATATTATTTTTTTAGTTTCGAATAAGCTTTTTGTGTCTCAACCGAGTAATGGTATTTTTGTCATTTCAATAAATATTGGGCGACATTTGTAATGATCCTAGTAGGTGGGGGAAATTGAAAAAAAAATTAAAATACGGGACGAAATGAATTGTATTAAATAATGTAGGACATAACTTGACAATAGGTACAAGTTAAGGGATCAAACTATTATTTAATTATTCATTGAACTAATTAGTCTATAACAAATTTACTCTTTTTACCTTAATTAATGGTGAGTGATTTATTAAGTTAAAGGGTACATTTGTCCATACATTAAGTTGTAAGACAAAATCTACACTTTTATAAGTAGTTAGATTAGATTAGATTAGATTAGATTATATTAGATTAGATTAAATTAAATTGTATTACTATTGATACAATTTTTCATATAAATCTTATAATGTCTTTCCCGAACATATTTATGAATGTAAAACAATATTATTTTTTTAGTTTCGAATAAAGTTTTAGTTTCTCAACCGAGTAAGGGTATTTTTGTCTTTCAGAAAATATTGGGCGACATTTCAATCTATTATTTAATTATTTACGAAATTAATTTGCTTATAACAAATTTACTCTTTTGGTCTAAATTCATGGCAAGTGATTTATAATATTTATGACACTTTTTTCTAATCATTATTGTTTGGTATGGTAAATTTATGTGTATTGTCCTTAACAAAAGGCACAAATTCATCAAATGATACTTCATTTTTTCATCTTCTTGACATTATGACACATTTTTTAACTTATTTATCTTATTTTATTCATGGGTAATAACTAAACATGCTACCAATTTGTTTAATATCTCGATACTAACCGACAATTCTATTACTATAGATATAATTTTTCATATAAATTTTATAATGTCTTTCCCGAACATATTTAAGAAAGTAAAACCATATTATTTTTTTAGTTTCGAATAAGCTTTTTGTGTCTCAACCGAGTAAGGGTATTTTTGTCATTTCAATAAATATTGGGCGACATTTGTAATGATCCTAGTAGGTGGGGGAAATTGAAAAAAAAATTAAAATACGGGACGAAATGAATTGTATTAAATAATGTAGGACATAACTTGACAATAGGTACAAGTTAAGGGATCAAACTATTATTTAATTATTCATTGAACTAATTAGTCTATAACAAATTTACTCTTTTTACCTTAATTAATGGTGAGTGATTTATTAAGTTAAAGGGTACATTTGTCCATACATTAAGTTGTAAGACAAAATCTACACTTTTATAAGTAGTTAGATTAGATTAGATTAGATTAGATTATATTAGATTAGATTAAATTAAATTGTATTACTATTGATACAATTTTTCATATAAATCTTATAATGTCTTTCCCGAACATATTTATGAAAGTAAAACAATATTATTTTTTTAGTTTCGAATAAAGTTTTAGTTTCTCAACCGAGTAAGGGTATTTTTGTCTTTCAGAAAATATTGGGCGACATTTCAATCTATTATTTAATTATTTACGAAATTAATTTGCTTATAACAAATTTACTCTTTTGGTCTTAATTCATGGCAAGTGATTTATAATATTTATGACACTTTTTTCTAATCATTATTGTTTGGTATGGTAAATTTATGTGTATTGTCCTTAACAAAAGGCACAAATTCATCAAATGATACTTCATTTTTTCATCTTCTTGACATTATGACACATTTTTTAACTTATTTATCTTATTTTATTCATGGGTAATAACTAAACATGCTACCAATTTGTTTAATATCTCGATACTAACCGACAATTCTATTACTATAGATATAATTTTTCATATAAATTTTATAATGTCTTTCCCGAACATATTTAAGAAAGTAAAACCATATTATTTTTTTAGTTTCGAATAAGCTTTTTGTGTCTCAACCGAGTAATGGTATTTTTGTCATTTCAATAAATATTGGGCGACATTTGTAATGATCCTAGTAGGTGGGGGAAATTGAAAAAAAAAATTAAAATACGGGACGAAATGAATTGTATTAAATAATGTAGGACATAACTTGACAATAGGTACAAGTTAAGGGATCAAACTATTATTTAATTATTCATTGAACTAATTAGTCTATAACAAATTTACTCTTTTTACCTTAATTAATGGTGAGTGATTTATTAAGTTAAAGGGTACATTTGTCCATACATTAAGTTGTAAGACAAAATCTACACTTTTATAAGTAGTTAGATTAGATTAGATTAGATTAGATTATATTAGATTAGATTAAATTAAATTGTATTACTATTGATACAATTTTTCATATAAATCTTATAATGTCTTTCCCGAACATATTTATGAAAGTAAAACAATATTATTTTTTTAGTTTCGAATAAAGTTTTAGTTTCTCAACCGAGTAAGGGTATTTTTGTCTTTCAGAAAATATTGGGCGACATTTCAATCTATTATTTAATTATTTACGAAATTAATTTGCTTATAACAAATTTACTCTTTTGGTCTTAATTCATGGCAAGTGATTTATAATATTTATGACACTTTTTTCTAATCATTATTGTTTGGTATGGTAAATTTATGTGTATTGTCCTTAACAAAAGGCACAAATTCATCAAATGATACTTCATTTTTTCATCTTCTTGACATTATGACACATTTTTTAACTTATTTATCTTATTTTATTCATGGGTAATAACTAAACATGCTACCAATTTGTTTAATATCTCGATACTAACCGACAATTCTATTACTATAGATATAATTTTTCATATAAATTTTATAATGTCTTTCCCGAACATATTTAAGAAAGTAAAACCATATTATTTTTTTAGTTTCGAATAAGCTTTTTGTGTCTCAACCGAGTAAGGGTATTTTTGTCATTTCAATAAATATTGGGCGACATTTGTAATGATCTAGTAGGTGGGGAAATTGAAAAAAAAATTAAAATACGGGACGAAATGAATTAAATTAAATAATGTAGGACATAACTTGACAATAGGTACAAGTTAAGGGATCAAACTATTATTTAATTATTCATTGAACTAATAAGTCTATAACAAATTTACACTTTTTACCTTAATTAATGGTGAGTGATTTATTAAGTTAAAGGGTACATTTGTCCATACATTAAGTTGTAAGACAAAATCTACACTTTTATAAGTAGTTAGATTAGATTAGATTAGATTAGATTAGATTATATTAGATTAGATTAAATTAAATTGTATTACTATTGATACAATTTTTCATATAAATCTTATAATGTCTTTCCCGAACATATTTATAAAAGTAAAACAATATTATTTTTTTAGTTTCGAATAAAGTTTTAGTTTCTCAACCGAGTAAGGGTATTTTTGTGACGCCCCGCTCCTTCGTTATCTCGGTTTGCGTGCTATACGTGCACTTCTTCCTTTGTTGACTGTATGTTTGGGTTGCGAGAGAGTCTAGATATGTTTGAGAGACCATATTAAGACCAAAACATTATTAAGAGACTCCATATAGTTGTTGACTTGTTAAAGTCACAAGTCGTGACTCGACTTCGGCGATAGTCGAATGCGACGCGATTGAGGGTTTACTTGCGTTTTGTGTTCGTGACCTCGGTTTGGGTCCTAGACCTCTTTAAGATGGTTTGTTAACATATTTAGATACATTAGACTTCAAGTTGGAGGTGTTCCTTGAGTCTATCGAAGATTTGGAAGTTTTGGAGATAGCATTCGTCTCTATCGCGTAGTTCGGGAATCGAGTCGCGTAATCGCCTCTCCTTTGGGATTCTTATTTCCCTAAGTTGTTATTCAACTTCCTAGAAGTATTTAAGCTTCTTCATTAGCCCTTAGACTTGCCTTAAAAGTCTCCTTTCATTGCTCGCTTGATTTCGAGTTCGTTCGTCGTCCGGTTGCACGTTGTTGCACCTTCCGGTTTCGCTCGAGTTGTTTCGGGAGTTGTTCGGGTGTGTTTTAGACTTGTTTTGAGTTGGGTTAGACCTTAGAATGGTTGCCCATAAGTTTGGGATCATTTAGATCAAGTTTAGACCAAGTTTTGGAGGTTCGGGAGGCGCGCCCGCATGGAGTGAGCGCGCCGCCTCAGAATCTTGAGAGCAACTTGTGCAGAGTGAGGCGGCCGCATGGAGGGTGAGGCGCCCGCCTCACCTTCGAGAAGCTGTTACGGGATTTTCTTCCCTGTTTTTGAGTTGTGACGTGTTTTACCTATTCTACCCTCCTTAAACCCCTCTAAACCCTTCCTAACCTCTCATACTTAACCCTAAACATGTCCTAACATTATTTAGAAGTTAATTAAGGTTGGATTAGTGATTGATTATCCTAATCTCCACTAATTGCACTTGAGAAATGTCCCTATTTGTGCCCTCTTTTTTGGAGGTATAAATACCAAACCCTTGACCAATTTTCAAAACCCTCTTCATTTCTTCCCTCTTCCATACGTATTAGAGAGAGAGGGAGCTTGGAGATTTTGAGCCCTAGCTTCTTCCTCTTCGATCCAAGGCGATCCAACCGTCCGATTTCCTTCAAACTTCGGATTCTCGAAGCCCTCGAGTAGAACGACTTCACCGATCGGATTTGTGTTCTCTTGAGTTTTCACTCAAGCTAGGTAAGTTACCTTCTTTTGATTTTGGTTCATTGGCCCTAAGGAAAACAACTTGTATGCTATTTGTGGGCAATGAACACTTGTATGCTATGTTTGCCCAATTTTTGGGGATTTTGGAAGTATGATTTTGTTAGGAGCATTTGTAGAGTGATTTCTATGATTATTGAATATGTTATTACTCTTCATTTGGTGTTTCTAAGCTTATGAGTATGCTAGAAATCCTACCTATATGCTATTTGGGTTTATTGTGGAATTATGCCTATGATTGGGGCTTTGGATGTATGAACTTCCATGATATCATGGGTAGGAACATTTAATTGAAATAATGTGATTTATGGAATGAGTTTCGAATTGTGTTGGGTTTTGTCATGAATTTAGGGCTTGAGAAGTAAGCCCGGATTATTGGATACATATTGTTGTTAAATAAAGTGGGCGTGAACGTTGAAATTGGTGAAGCGCATAAATGGTGAAACTTAGTATTTAGACTCAACGGAGTCGTAATAGGTTCGATATTGTGATAATGAACTCGGGTTGAACCCCTACGATATTTGGGTTTTGATTGATGATGATTATGATGAATTCTTGGACTTTTAGGCTTGGGAAACAAGCCCGGATTATTTTTGGGAGAATTATTATAAACTTGAATGTTGTGTTGGTTTTGGAATTATGAAATGCGTATCTAATGAAATGCGACATTAAGACTCATTAGAGTTGTTATAGGTTCAATATTATGTTGGTGAGCCTTAGGTTTAAGTCCACGATATTCGGGTTTGGTTGGTTTTGATTGTGAGTACCCGAGCATCTCGAGTTGTGTCCCATTTGTGACACCCATGGCATAGAAGCTTATTAGTAATTTAATTAGAGCATGCTCGTAGAGCACGGAGTATTAGAGGTCAACCTATGATCTCGTATTACTTTAAGGAATGATTATTTGAATGAGTTCTCTTTTAGGAATTGGGTCGCGTGCACATGAAAGCACTTGCGAGGTTATAACTACGGCTTAGTTTTGATACCCGTGAGATTGACTTTGAAGAAGTCGAACATATAGGACCGTTGGGACTTTGGTTGAAGTCCGGTGTACCTTTAAGTGAGGATAAATGCTAAGTATGGATTTATGATTGTTTTTAGACTAAATATTGGTCTTTGGTTTAATCCCGAGTAGAGGGCTATAGTAGACCTCATATTGTGATTTCTTGAGCTTATATGCTACATGCGATTTGTTGATGACTTGAGGATTATGAGTACCTCATTATGTGGTTCTTTAACTAAACTTATAAGTTGGTTGAATTGGTTAAGTATGTGCAAATATGTGCATTGCTGAAATTGGTGTGTAGAGCTTTATGTCCTACTTGAATTGGTATTCCCGCTATGATCGATCTTGGTTCTGGTTTGAGCATAAGAGTAAATATCTACTTGTGCATTGCATTGAGTCCAGCTGGCATTATTTGGTTTGTTTATTGAGTCAAGGTGGGACGATGCATCGCCTCCACGAATTATGGGATTCGTGCTTGCTATGGATCGCCGCACCTGGGACTTCACACACCCCTCCACTGTGGGCCGCAGTGGGGAAGTAGCCCCTTTGCCGTATCAGTTAAGTGCCGCATTGGCTTGCTATTGAGTCCGAGTAGGTTCTCGGCATGAGTCGATGAATTCACATAACATCGATGGCACGAACTAGTAACATTGTGTATTGCAGGAGCAACACAACGGAGCAATTTGGGTATCTTCTCTATCCCTTATGTGGCTTACTATGAGCACTTATGTGAAAAATAATGTGCTATGTGATTTATGAAGTTTATGCTACTCGATGACTTAATACAGTTTTATTGTTGGTATACGATTAAGATGCCATGATTCTATATATGCTTGTGCATTATACCATGCCACGCCATGCTATGCCATACATTGCATTTAGTAACTTACTGGGTCATTATGACTCATTTCGTGTGTTGTTTTCCTTAGTTTTTGCAGTGATCCCGTTAGTACGCGTGGCGGCTTCGGATAGTGATTCCTAGAAGGTGGTCTTCCGGGCTTTAAGCTTGGGTTTATTATTATTAAGTTATTTTGTATTTGTGAGACACGATTGTAAAGTTATGTAGACTTTACTTGGGTAGATTATGTTAGTATTTTGTTATTGTATTATTTTGGTAGCCGACTTGTTTGGTCGGTTGTATCTCTTATGAGTTGTCCCTTTTATTATTCCGAGCATGCTTTAGCTCACTCGTTCTAGTATTGTTGGTATTGTCATCTCCGACGACGTTAGTCGTGAGACTTGGGTTAGTTATTAGAATTTGAATATCTTGTTCTTTAGTTGATTTATTCCTCCGGCATGTTTTAGCCGTAGAGTTGTTGTTTATCAGGTTGGGTTCTTGATACTTCGCCGGCCTTAGGTTGCCGATGGTTTGTTGTCCGTGCGCAATGTTGCGTCACGCGAGTCGTAGATTTGTCGAGAGATAGTCGTCTCTCAGCCTTGTATTCCTTAGTTTATAATTATAGGCTTTGGTCCCACTTATGATTTGCTTCCGCAGATTTTAGTTTTTGGTTATTCGATTTTGCCGTTATGGCTTTACATTCCTGTTTAGAGTTTGTTGGTTCAACTCTTGACTCGCACCACTACGCTTAGCGGGTGCTTGTCCATCTTTAGCTTGTCTTGGCACGACCTTGGGATTCCGCATTGGAGTCGGGTCGTCAAGTATCGAGCTATAGGTTAGCTATTTCGCCAGGATAGGTTCCTTGGCCTTGTTTGGGTTGGGTTTATTGTTGAGTTATTAACGCTGAGTGTTCTTTGTAGGCGTATTATGTCAGGAACTTGGCGTGGAGCTAGTTCTAGTAGACCCGGTTCGGGTGCAGCTCGTGGCGACGAGAGGGGAGAGAATGTAAACGATCCGCGTGTGACTCCTCAACAGATGTTTGGATTGGAAGACGACTCTACTGTCCTTGCGAAATTCTTGAAGTTTAAACCGGAAAGTTTCGATGGAGAGCCAGATACTATTGAGGCGAAGCATTGGCTAGAAAGCATGGAGAATATCTTTGCAGTTTTGGGTTGTACATCAGAGGAGAAGGTTACCTTAGCGGTGTTTAGGTTGGATGGTGCGGCCGAGCATTGGTGGCTTGAAATACGAGATTATTGGAGACAGCATGGAGTGCCTCGAGTCTGGGAAAACTTTGTCAAGGAGTTTATGGTACGGTTTGGTCCGGTAGTAACTCAAGAAAGAGGAGAGATGGAATTCCTAATGTTAGAACAGGGAGATATGACCGTCGCTCAGTATTCAACAAAGTTTATGGAGTTGGCTCATCACTGTAGTTACTTGGTGCCAGATGAGGCTAAGAAGACCGAGAGGTTTGTGAAAGGCCTGAAGACGAATTATCGTAGGCAGCTTATTCCGTTACTACTTACGGATTACCAAGGGGCTGTGGATCGTGCATGTGCGATAGAGTTAGACATCGAGGAGTACGCTCGAAGGAAAATATCGAAGACTAATAGGGGCCCTGAGGATAAGAGAAGGCAGTCAGCACCTCAAACTGATAGTCAAGGAAAGGTGCGTTCGGGTGGCCGGAGTGGTGTTACCGCTTCTACTCGGAGAAGACGAGGTGGCGAGTTGACATGTAATTTTTGTATGAGGACAGGACATGCTGAGAACAGGTGCTGGGGTAAATCAGGAAAGTGTTTCGCTTGTGGCGGAGACCATGTTCGTAAGGATTGCCCGAAGATGAGGGTTAATCAGTCTGGGAGTACTAGTCAACAATTCAGTGGCTCCAAGAGAGATTGTGACGGTCAGCCTAGAGTTTGAAGCAGACGCTGGCGGGCATCGCGGAGTTTTGAGACCTATCCGAAATAGGAAGGTGCATTCTTGTATATATATACGTAAATTATATCGTTACTACTATTACCCTTATTATGAGTGCGCGCTTTAATCGTTAGCTCATGTGCATTCATACATACATTATATGGTGTATTGTGTAATATTGGTTGTTTGCTCGATCGGGAATAATACCCCAATGTGAGATCGATATATATTGCATGGTTTGTTTTGTGGATTACCGGTAAGTAATCGTACGTTGTGTATGGATTCTTGTTTAGTATATATATATAAGACTATGCTATATATAGAGTTGTGGTTTGTGTGGTTATATAGAAAGGCCATAGTACGTATATTTATGAAGCATGAATTGTTTATTGATACCTATTGGTTGGGTATGATGTTTGTATATTCTACGAGGATATGTTCTATGTAATAAGTAATATTATACTATATTGTGGTTAAGGGTTATTATGCGATTAAGATATACATTCGACTCATGAGAAGGTTGAAGGTTGCGATTTAGAGTATAAACATGGTTACACGGGAGAGATAGACGCTTCGCCGTGAGTATTGAGACGTTAACGTTGTGTTAGGATGCTTAGTGTGCATTGGTTGTAGACTTGGTCTAGAGCTCAAGAAAGGATAGTTTTGCGGAGTATAGACGTTTCGGGCATTAGTAGCCTTGTCGATTCGTTGTGATTACTAGGAAGTCATCTTGGTTGAGTGTACTAGGTACACGAGTTTTGTGGTAGATATGATTGTTGTTTGTCAAGGTAATAGACCTTGTTGCTTGGTTTGATTTTTATTCAGTTATGTGCATTAGTTGTAGGAAACACCTACTTGATGCATTACATTGTAGTATACTAAATTCTCATTTCATCATTATTATCTCCTGCTCATTCATTACCTTAGCATAGGAGACTATTAAAGGATGCTTAAAACCTTTTTAATCATGAACCTTCGCATCCTTGCAACGAAAAGCTTTTGAAATCCAATTTAGCTGGTACCCTAAATTGGTGATCAAAAGAGGTTCGTTGGTGGACTAGGATTGGTAGTGAGTAGGTTAAACATTGACTATACCCGTTACAAAATGGAATGGACCAAAATGGAATGAATTTTCAAAACATTTCATTAATGTGCTCTTATGTGTTCTCACCCGCGATGGGGAAAATCGCGAGTGTGATTTACATGGTTTGAAATACCCATTTGGTTATCTTTGATTTGTTTGTAAATTGCTCCATAAGCAATTATTAATTCTTGTAACTTAGAATCTTTTGTGCTTGAATTTCATGATGTGCCCCGAAACAAATAGTTTCGGTAGTTAAATGTGTTCTTATGTTGAAGTTTGGAATTTTGCCTACATGGTTGGCGTAATGTGTTCATATGTGTATTCGCGACTCGAGTATGAGTCATGTTATTTTCAACCGTAAGTCTTGATGTTGTTGTGTCTATTGAGAATTCTTAGACTTTCAAATTTGGATTATTAGAGTTTAACCCTCGTGTATATTGTGGTGGTAGAATCGGGGATTCGAGTCTAGGTTGGTGGTTTTGAACTTGGTGTATTGTGGTTTCTATCATGATTTAGAATTCGGGACGAATTCTTTTTAAGGTGGAGAGGGTGTGACGCCCCGCTCCTTCGTTATCTCGGTTTGCGTGCTATACGTGCACTTCTTCCTTTGTTGACTGTATGTTTGGGTTGCGAGAGAGTCTAGATATGTTTGAGAGACCATATTAAGACCAAAACATTATTAAGAGACTCCATATAGTTGTTGACTTGTTAAAGTCACAAGTCGTGACTCGACGATAGTCGGAATACGACGCGATTGAAGGTTTGCTTGCGTTTTGTGTTCGTGACCTCGGTTTGGGTCCTAGACCTCTTTAAGATGGTTTGTTAACATATTTAGATACATTAGACTTCAAGTTGGAGGTGTTCCTTGAGTCTATCGAAGATTTGGAAGTTTTGGAGATAGCATTCGTCTCTATCGCGTAGTTCGGGAATCGAGTCGCGTAATCGCCTCTCCTTTGGGATTCTTATTTCCCTAAGTTGTTATTCAACTTCCTAGAAGTATTTAAGCTTCTTCATTAGCCCTTAGACTTGCCTTAAAAGTCTCCTTTCATTGCTCGTTTGATTTCGAGTCGTTCGTCGTCGGTTGACGTTGTTGCACCCTTCCGGTTTCGCTCGAGTTGTTTCGGGAGTTGTTCGGGTGTGTTTTAGACTTGTTTTGAGTTGGGTTAGACCTTAGGATGGTTGCCCATAAGTTTGGGATCATTTAGATCAAGTTTAGACCAAGTTTTGGAGGTTCGGCCGGGCGCCCGCCTCGCATGGAGTGAGGCCCGCCTCAAGTACCTTGAGAGCACCCTTTGTGCAGCAAGTGAGGCGGCCGCATGGGAGTGAGTGGCGCCGCCTCACTTCCGAGATCTTTATTCGGATTTTTCTTCCCCTGCTTTGAGTTGTGACGTGTTTTACCTATTCTACCCTCATTAAACCCCTCTAAACCCTTCCTAACCTCTCATACTTAACCCTAAACATGTCCTAACATTATTTAGAAGTTAATTAAGGTTGGATTAGCTTGTTTATTATCCTAATCTCCACTAATTGCACTTGAGAAATTCCCTATTGTGCCCTCTTTTTTTTGGGGTATAAATACCCAAACCCTTTGCACCATTTTGAAAACTCTTCATTTCTTCCTCTCATTCCATACGTATATAGAGAGAGACTCCATGGGAGACTCTTGAGCCCTAGCTTCTTCTCTCTTCGATCCAAGGCGATCCGACCACCCGATTTCCTTCAAACTTCGGATTCTTGAAGCCCTCGACGAGTAGAACGACTTCACCGATCGGATTTGTGTTCTCTTGAGTTTTCACTCAAGCTAGGTAAGTTACCTTCTTTTGATTTTGGTTCATTGGCCCTAAGGAAAACAACTTGTATGCTATTTGTGGGCAATGAACACTTGTATGCTATGTTTGCCCAATTTTTGGGGATTTTGGAAGTATGATTTTGTTAGGAGCATTTGTAGAGTGATTTCTATGATTATTGAATATGTTATTACTCTTCATTTGGTGTTTCTAAGCTTATGAGTATGCTAGAAATCCTACCTATATGCTATTTGGGTTTATTGTGGAATTATGCCTATGATTGGGGCTTTGGATGTATGAACTTCCATGATATCATGGGTAGGAACATTTAATTGAAATAATGTGATTTATGGAATGAGTTTCGAATTGTGTTGGGTTTTGTCATGAATTTAGGGCTTGAGAAGTAAGCCCGGATTATTGGATATATATTGTTGTTAAATAAAGTGGGCGTGAACGTTGAAATTGGTGAAGCGCATAAATGGTGAAACTTAGTATTTAGACTCAACGGAGTCGTAATAGGTTCGATATTGTGATAATGAACTCGGGTTGAACCCCTACGATATTTGGGTTTTGATTGATGATGATTATGATGAATTCTTGGACTTTTAGGCTTGGGAAACAAGCCCGGATTATTTTTGGGAGAATTATTATAAACTTGAATGTTGTGTTGGTTTTGGAATTATGAAATGCGTATCTAATGAAATGCGACATTAAGACTCATTAGAGTTGTTATAGGTTCAATATTATGTTGGTGAGCCTTAGGTTTAAGTCCACGATATTCGGGTTTGGTTGGTTTTGATTGTGAGTACCGAAAGCATCTCGAGTTGTGTCCCATTTGTGACACCCATGGCATAGAAGCTTATTAGTAATTTAATTAGAGCATGCTCGTAGAGCACGGAGTATTAGAGGTCAACCTATGATCTCGTATTTCTTTAAGAAATGATTATTTGAGTGAGTTCTCTTTTAGGGAATTGGGTCGTGTGCACATGAAAGCACTTGCGAGGTTATGACTACGGCTTAGTTTTGATACCCGTGAGATTGACTTTGAAGAAGTCGAGCATATAGGACCGTTGGGACTTTGGTTGAAGTCCGGTGTACCTTTAAGTGAGGATAAATGCTAAGTATGGATTTATGATTGTTTTTAGACTAAATATTGGTCTTTGGTTTAATCAGATTAAGAGGGCCATAGTAGACCTCATATTGTGATTTCTTGAGCTTATATGCTACATGCGATTTGTTGATGACTTGAGGATTATGAGTACCTCATTATGTGGTTCTTTAACTAAACTTATAAGTTGGTTGAATTGGTTGGCAGTAGTGCAAATATGTGCATGTTGGAATCACGAAATTGGTGTGTAGAGCTTTATGTCCTACTTGATTTGGTATGCCCTTATGATCGATCTTGGTTACGGTTTGAGCATAAGAGTAAATATCTACTTGTGCATTGCATTGAGTCCATGGCATTATTTGGTTTGTTTATTGAGTCAAGGTGGGACGATGCCGCCTTCACGAATTATGGGATTCGTGCTTGCTATGGATCGCCGGGACTTCACACACCCCTCCGTTGTGGAAATGCTTCCACTGCCGTATCGATTAAGTGCCGCATTGGCTTGCTATTGAGTCAGAGTAGGTTCTCGGCGAGTCGATGAATTCACATAACATCGACGGCACGAACTAGTAACATTGTGTATTGCGAGGAGCAACCTGACGGAGTTATTTGGGTATCTTCTCTATCCCATGGCTTACTACTGAGCACTTATGAAAGAAACGTGCTATATGGGTTATGAAGTTTACGTTACATGATGACATGATACAAGTTTATTATTGGTAGACTATAAGATGCCATGATTCTTTATATGCTTGTGCATTATACCATGCCACGCCATGCTATGCCATACATTGCATTTAGTAACTTCTTGGGTCATTATGACTCATTTAGTGTGTTGTTTTCCTTAGTTTTGCGATTGATCGGTTGATGCTGCGTGGCGGCCGGATAGTGATTCCTAGAAGGTGGTCTTAGGACTTTAAGCTTGGGTTTATTATTATTAAGTTATTTTGTATTTGTGAGACACGATTGTAAAGTTATGTAGACTTTACTTGGGTAGATTATGTTAGTATTTT
>JABEVN020002036.1:0-22787 GCA_013146195.2 Codonopsis lanceolata | reverse complement strand
AATGTCACTAATTGATGTTCAGCTTGAACGATTCTACGATTTTCTTCACATGATCTTTGAGGAAGTGATAACTGATCAATGTGTTTTGTCTTCGAGTGCACATCAGATTTTTGGAGACCGAAATTGCTGATGTGTCATACATAATTGGACAATTTGCAGCCTGATGTTCAGAGTCCACTAGTTGTTGCTTCATCCAGTGGGAGAGCAGAATACCGGCAAAGAATGTATTCCTCGCTATGTGGTGGAGTTTGCAACCGATCCCTCAAGTTTGCATGACCATGAGACAAGTCTATTTGAGAGAAATGACGCAAGTCCCATCGGTGCTTCTTCGCTCACTTGCAGCTTTATAACTTATGATCCGAGTATCCAACTAGATCGGTTGTTGCATTGGGAGCACCCCATGCCTAGATTTGTTGTTGTTGAAACATATCTGATGATACGCTTGGCAAGAAACAAATGTGATTCCTTTGGATCTGCCTGAAATCTAGCACAAACACAAACAAACATAATGTCGTCTCATCGGGCAAGTAAGGTAAAGAAGTGAACCTATGATTCCTCTGCATTTGGTCAAGTTCTCTTACTTTCACTTTTCATCTTTATCAAGATGGCGCCTAGACATTGGAGTCTCAAATCCTTTTGCCGAATCAAGACCAAATTTCTTGATGAGTTCCTTTCGATATTTGTTTGGCCGATGAAAATCTGGCCTAAGTCTGTTGACTCTCGCAGCCCTAGAAAGTAGGTAAGTTCTTCCATCATACTCATCTCGAACTTGCTTTGCATCGCTTCTCAATCTCTTACACATGCTTTGGTTAGTTGATCCAAAGATGATGTCGCCCACATAGATTTGTACCGTAAGAGAATGACCTTTGTGCTGAGGATGAACATAGTAGTGTCTATCCTTCCTCTCGCGAATCCTTGTTCTATTAAGAACTTGGATAGAGTTCATACCAAGCTCGGGAGCTTGCTTTGAGGCCATAGCTTTCGAGTCTAGACATGATCCAGTTTGTCTTGAATGACAAAGCCTGGAGGTTGTTCAACATATACCGTTCCTTGAAGATCACCATTCAGAAAGGCACTCTTCATGTCCATCTGATACGCTTTGAAGTCCATGAATGAGGCATAGGCTAGAAAGAGTCTGATTGCCTCTAATCTAGCAACAGGAGCAAATATTTCATCGAAGTCAATCCCTTCTTCCTGTCAGTAGCCTTGAGCAACCAATCTAGCTTTGTTTCTGGTGACATTTCCATCTTCATCTCTTTTGTTTCTAAAAACCCATTTGGTGCCGATAAGCGGATGATCGATCGGCCTTTGAACTAAGCTCCACACTTTGCATCTTTCAAACTGGTTCAGCTCTTCTTGCATAGCTTCAATCCAGTTATGATCTCCAATAGCTTCATCAATCTTCTTTGGCTCGATTTCTGATACGAATGCAAATGCAAACATAGTCTCATCTCGAACTCTATTCCTTGTACGAACTCCTAAGTTGAGATCACCAATCATTTGAGAAATAAGATGATCTCTTGATTCAATAATGATTGGATGAAGATCACTTCTGGTGGGTTCTTCCCTTAAGAATTCTAGAGTAGGTTAAGAAGGAGATTCACCAAAATCTGGTTCAGAAGAGATAGGATCTTAGAAACCTTCATTTTCTGGTGAACAAGAAGGATGAGTGATCTGTAAAGGTGTTTGGGGTAAGACAGAAGAGATGGGTTCTGCGTCAACAGAAGAGTTGGAACCGGTATCGGCAGAGTTGAAGTCTGTCGGTGAAGGGTTGGCGGTACTAGAAGGGTCTGCAGTTGCAGGATTCTGAAGAGGAGTGGAAGTAGAAGCTGCATTTGTACATCTCTCATCATTATCAGAATCATTAGCAACATTCGGACCCTTTCTTGGCTCTAACAAGTCATATTCATCAAAAGAAACATGCACAGATTCTAAAATTTTTAAATGAGTTTTACTGAAAATGCGAAATGCTTTTGAATGTTTGGAATGCCTAGAAAAATTCCTTCGTCTGATTTTACATCAAATTTTCCTCTATATTCTTTTCCATTATGAAGAATCAAACATTTACAGCCGAATATTTTAAAAAATCCTATGTTTGGGGCTCTTCCTCTCCATATTTCATATGGAGTTTTGTTATGAAACTTGTTTACCGTGGATCTGCAGGTAAAACATGCAGAGTTGACGGCTTCTGCCCCAAAAGTACTTTGGAAGTTTTGCTTCTGCTAGCATAGTTCTTGCTGCTTCAATCAGTATTTTGTTTTTCCGTTCAACTACACCATTTTGTTGAGGAGTTCCGGCAGCAGAGAAGTTGTGGCCGATCTCGTGGTCATCACAGTATCTTTCTACACTGTTGTTCTTGAATTCAGTGCCATTGTCTGATCTTATGTCACTAATGTCTTCAAGCTTTTGAGTTTGAAGTCTTCTGAAAAGAGCGGTGACTAGATTATATGTCTCATCTTTTGAAGTCATTGTTTCAATCCAGGTGAACCTAGAGTAGTCGTCAACTACTACAAGTGTATACTTATCTCCGAATACCGATCTTATTTGTAGTGATTGGTCCAAAGAGATCCATATGCAGAAGTTGAAGAGGTCTGTTTGTTGACAAGACAGACTTTCTTTTGAAGGAAGACTTGGAAAGTTTTCATAGCTAGCAAGCTTTACAATTTCTGTCATGATCGGCAGACACCGTAGGTAGACCTTTGACAAGCCCATCTTTGGAGAGCTTGGAGAGGTGCTTGAAGTTGAGGTGACTGAGACGCTTGTGCCATAGCCAACTGTTGTCACGAACGTTGTTAGCAACTAGGCAAAGGCTGGAGAATCTCCCTAGAAGATTTAAGTCCACGACATAGACGCTTCCTTGTCTATTGCCGGTCAGTATTGTAGAGCAAGATTCACTATCTTTGATGAGGCACTTGTTAGAGTTGAATTGGCAGATTAATCCTTTGTCCCATAATTGGGATATGCTCAGTAGATTGTGCTTTAAGCCATTCACTAGAGAAACTTTGTTGATGGAGAGACTTCCTCTAGTGATTGAGTCATACCCAATTGTCTTTCCTCTTGCATTGTCTCCGAAAATTACTGTGGGACCTTTGGCTTCAGCTATATCTGTGAGTAGACTTCTGTTTCCTGTCATGTGTCTTGAGCGCCCCCGTCCAGTACCGAGATGTCTTTGTTTTTCAATCTATAGCCATGAAACATACCTGAAAAAGATTTAAAGGAACAAGGTCCCCTTTATTTTCTTTTGGGTCCTAAGGATTAGCAACCTTTTGGAACCCATACCTGCCTAACCTTGAGAGAACTAGGTCTCTCAGATTTTGGAGTGAACCTTAGCAGGCATTCTAGGGCCAGATGACCTAGGCAATTGCAAGAATGACACAAATGAAAGTTCCATAGAGAACTGTCAGTGGTCTTAGTTGAAGAGTGATTATCATTATCCTTTTTCTTAACAACCGTCCTAGGTTCAGCTAGCTTGTTGACGCTAGACTTAATTGGTTTCTTTTGGATCTTCCTAGGTATGTTACCACCAGACTTAGCTTTGGCTTGTCTGTTGATTACCTTTTTAGGAGGATTTGGTAGAATACCTTTAAGTTTACTTTCAACAGGTACATGTGCCTTGCCTGTTTCATAGACAAACTTGATAGTTACCGGTAAATATTTAGTAGGTCTACCGCCAGCAGACTTTGCCTTAGCAGAGTTGTTGCCGTCAGACTTTAGTTTCTCTATCGTTACTTTCTCAGGTTTCTCATCTGAAGCAGTGATCTTGGCTTTCCCTTTCTGAGCCTTAGGGTAAACATAAGGAACACATGAATAACCAAGGCCTTGTTTCCCCTTGTTTCCGAACGTCTATTTAGAGAAAGAGATATCATTAGTAGTCTCGGAGGATTCACCTTTCTCTGTGATTGATGGGAGTGTCATACTGGGCTCATCGAAATATCCTAAGCCAGATTTATCTTTACATGATTTTTGGCTTGAAAGGATTTCTTCGAAGGTATCCTTGGAGTCGAGAGTCAATTGTCTTTGCAAGGCAATTTTCAAGTCCGTGTCAAGTCCTTTGATGAGACATTCGATTTTGTCACAAAGGAATTTGTTTTCTCCTTTAAGCTTGATACTTTCTTGTTGACACTTATTGAGAGTTTGAATCTCAGCTGCCATCAGAGATTTCTCAGCAGTAAGTTTCTCACAGTTCTTGGCAAGTTTTACATAGGCTACTCTAAAGGAATTGAACTCTTCAAGCATATCTTGATTATCCTTGAGAAGTTCTTCCTTACTGAAGTTCTCAATGTTGATCTCACCTTTATCCAAGGGACTAGGTGAGATGTCGACTTCATTTTTAGAGTCATAGGTGGGACCTGAATCATGAGCTATTAAGCATATGTTAGCTTGCTCACAATCATCCTCTTTCTCTTCTGAATCAGTCTCAAACCATGTAGCAACCTGTTTGTCTTCTATGTCTTCAGCCAACACACCCTTTTGTTTTTGAAATTTTTTATAAGTAGGTCTTCGGTATGCTTCAAATTTTGGCTTTGGACATTTGGAGGCAAAGTGACCAGGTTTCCTACAGTTGTAACACACAAGCTCTTCTTTAGATGAGCTTTCACCAATCTTTCTAAAAGGCTGTTGGTGTGTGTTCTTCCTTCCATATTTTGCAAATTTTTGAAAACGTTTTACAAACATAGCAAATTGTTCATCTGAGAGAAAATCATTTTCACTAGAGGAAGTGGAAGGTTTGTTTTCAACAGTGGTTTCTTCTTGGACCATGGCTGGTAAGGACTCAGTTCTGAATTGTTTGTCCTGCTCTAGAGCTTGATTTACTTCGAGCTCATAGACCTTCAAACTTGCGTAAAGACTACGGAGAGTCATTTCGTTTAAGTTTTTGGATTCTTTCATGACAGTGGTCTTAACGTGCCATAAGCTACCTAGAGAGCCTAGAAACCTCATGTTCATTTCCTTTTTGTCATAGGTTTTACCAAGAGAAAAGAAGCTATTAATTACCTCACTGAAGCGATCATATGCTTGTCTCAAGGTTTCCTTTGGATCCTTTTTGAAGGAGTCAAACTGTTGGATGTATGTGTATTTTCTGTTATATCTTGTGTCTTGGTCTCCTTCCAAGTATTCCACAAGAGCTTCCCACATCTCTTTTGCAGTGTACATCGGATCACTTGCTGGTATGTGCTTGTGTCTAGTGAGCAGGTAATGATATTGATTGCTTTACTATCTAGCTCTACTAGTTTTCTGTCGTCCTCTGTCCATTCTGATTCTTCTTTGGGTACTTCGGCAGGGTTCCCAGCAACAGAGGCTAGAAGGTTGGCCTTCATTGGTACATGTTGTCCTGTAAGTACACATTTCCATAACCTGTTGTCAATGGAGTTCATAAAACGCATTACCTTATCCTTCCAAACATCGAAATGGCCTTCGTCCAATATTGGGACGTGGTTTGCATTAGATGTAGGTAGCATGTAGTGTGTTTGTGCAATTGGATCGAATCTCTCAAGAGTTTAATCTTGGAAAAACAAGTTTTCAAAGAGTCAAGCTCTGATACCAATTGTGGGTCCCAACGGGCACAATAATAAGCTAGAAGGGGGGGGGGGTTGAATAGCTTATCATACACTTAAAACTTTTAAGTAAGTTCTTTGATAAGTACTTACAATCTATTGAAAAGATTGAAGTAGCGGAAGTCTTTCAAGGAAGCTGGTTCAAGTCTGCCGATAAGGACTACCGGTAGACCTTAACAGGGTACTTAATTTTGCCGTTAAGGATAAAGATAAACAAAGTAATAAGCAGTTCAATAAGTAGACAAACAACAAAGGAATTAACACAAGTATTTTGGGATGGTTCACACTATAAAGAGTGCTACGTCCACCACCAAGGCAATCAACCTTGGATTTAAATAGTGCACTATGTTTTCTACTAGATCTATTAAAAAGAATATTTCCAATGGATCGTGTACAAAATATTGACTTGTGTTTGGGGGTTAAGGAATTAAATATCAGTGTAAACAGTATATTTAATTAGTGCAGAAGAATAGTTTAGAATGAAAGCAACAAGAAGTACAAAAATAAATGTTGATGCACAGCTTCTTGTTGTTGACGAGGACTTCTTGATCTGTTCAAGATCTCTTGAATGCACTGAGTATAAAGACTTAGAGTTGTTGTAGATTTTCAGAGCATTTCAACCAGTGTTTTTTTCAGTCTTTAATGGCAGCATTTATAGCAGGAGCATTCTGGAGATCCGTTGGAGAAGACGAAGACTTAACAGCTCTATTAGGTTGAATGCATTAAATGCATGGAGATGTCTTTCAAGAATTTCGTCTTCACAGATATCGAGCAGGGAATGGGTACAGAGATCTTTTGTAGAGACAGGAAGTTGGGCAATCTGGATGTCAGATCTGTAAGAGTTGTTACGCATGGTGACGATGCGCTTCCTCGCTTATCGCCTCGAAAGTCTTCTAAAGCCGCTTTCGGCGGTGCGAGATGTCGTGGAATGTCTCAATTTAAATTCAAACTGATAAGGATAAATTTAAATTGATCCATTAAGAATTGTTTGACTGGACACGTCATGATTGACCATGTGTAGACAAGGTCTGCCGTTGTAAGTTGTAGCAGGTCTTCCGGTGAAGCCTTGAAGAGGTCTTCCGCTGAACCTGTGAAGTCCTATAAGAACTATACTTGGCAAAGTTCTATACACAATTGCCACACTAATCGATACGCATCCCAATTAGTCACTGATGTATAAAACTAGTGTAATGTATGAGCAGATATATATCTAAATACAATGAGTATCAACAAGAGGCCATGAAGAAGTTAATCAAAGACATTCACGAAGATTGATCTTATCTGCCTTATCTTTCTTTCCCTCCCTTGAATAGTGGAAATTCTGCTCTATCGATGAAGACTTCCAATATTTGCTTTGGTTTAGAGCTTTAATCAAAATATCTTTCGATCACTCAGTACATACTTTTCCCTATGGCTGGAGCGCATCTCTCTTCACAAAAGCCTTTATCATTGTACTTGACAACATGTAGCACGTTCATCACTCCATCCAGTTTTTTTGATGGAAAGCCTACATTATCAACTAATTTTAACCATGACAACACTCGTCGTTCCAATGTCAACAACATCAGCAAAAGATATCCTGAGGACTACATGAGTCAAGGTTGGAATAGAAGTGGGTTTTCTGCTAAGATTATTAAACCCTAAACACAACCAATTAGTATTGAAACTAGCAATAACCGTTGATGAGATTTTCCAGAAATCTAAAAAACATAATTCTGGAACAACCCTAAATTAGAACATAAAAAGAGGGCGAAATTCAAGATTTTTTTTGAACTATCTAAAAAATGCAAAAGGTGAAAAGTGAAACTAAAACCCAAAAAGAAAAGAACTTACCAAAGTTAAAAAATGTTGAGAATCTCAAGAACCAATCAAAACCAAGCCAAAATTGAAGACTTTGACTAATTGACTGGACTCCCTAGAGTCCCCAAAATCTCAATAAAGGTGAAATTACAGTAATCTCAATACCCAAAGTGAAGCTGAAACAAAACTAAGATTTTGAATATAGGGAAACCCCAAAATTTTATAATCAATTGAGACTTTAGGAGAATTCTCATGAGAAATTTAGAAGAAAGCAACCCAGACCAGAACAACAACCAGAGGCCATGAAGAAGTTAATCAAAGACATTCACGAAGATTGATCTTATCTGCCTTATCTTTCTTTCCCTCCCTTGAATAGTGGAAATTCTGCTCTATCGATGAAGACTTCCAATCTTCGGTTTGGTTTAGAGCTTTAATCAGAATATCTTTCGATCACTTAGTACATACTTTTCCCTGTGGCTGGAGCGCATATCTCTTCACAAAAGCCTTTATCATTTCTCGGTCTAGGGGCGGAGGTATCATCCCACCTTGAGAGCTAGAGCTTTGGCTTGTAAAGTAAGTTTTTTTCTTATAAATTCACGATGCCTCATATATCAAACCCAAAATGCTCCTCATTTTCTTCCTTTGGCTTAGGTTGCGACGCATCGGAGGTTGCAGTGGAAGCATCAGAGGTTGCGCTGCGAGCATCAGAACATGTGGTGCGAACATCGGAGGTTGTGGTGCGAGCATCGGAGGTTGCGATGCCCAATGTTTGATATCTTAAAAAGTTACGAAGTTGACTTTTTTTTTTTTATCAAACAAGTTAGAAGTTATAACAGAATAATGGCTCTTTTTCAAAAATGGGATGAAAAGTCTTAAGGGGTTCAATTGATAACTGTGAAAATAAATAAGATAGTAAACGTGGATGATTTGAAAGGTTGGCGCAATGCTTGGCCTCACAATCTCTTTTGACTCTCTATCTGTCTCCATATGTTAAATTAGACAGCTAACAGTGCCAAAGAGAGTGTTGTAGTTGGAGGTGAGCTGATCATTTTCAAAACCCGATCACCAATGAAATCGGACCGAGCCAGTTGGAACCGAACTAATTTTTTGGTTTGGTTCAGATCCTACACATCAGTACAATCAATAATTGGTTCGGTCTCGATTTTAGTACTTACAAATTGGTTCTATAAGGACTAATGTTTATTCACTTTTTTTTTTCTTTTGTTAACTTTTTTGTGTTCTAAACCTTTTTTTTAATTTATTATTTGTTTGTAATAGTTTAACAGAAAAAATAAAATTTGTGTTATATGGCTCAAAAAATTGAACGGGTTCATAATCGAAAAATGTGCAGAATCAAACCAATAGAAATGAAGCGAACTATTGGTTTCATACATATTGGGTTGGTGCCGTTTTTGAATTTTTTGATTTTTGAAAATCAGACAATTGGTCTGGTTCTAATTTTTTTTTTCACAAAAAATTGGATTGAATCGGACTAAACTCACCCCTAATTCTAGCGATTAGAATAATAATTTATAAAAAAATTTAATATTCTTATTGTAATATTTTTTATAAGATACCTATTTTGCCCTCTGCCCAAGATCGATCACACCAGGCCAACTCAGTTTTCTTTGGGCTGAAACCTGCCCACTGCCCTGGCCAATCCAATCGAAAGTTTTTAGGAAAAATTACAAGTCGGTACATTTTTTAAAATGTGTTTTCAAATCAAACCAGTCATTTTTGAAACATATCTTTTAAATACAATTTTGAGATAAAAGTACATTACTACCCGACGTGAAACATATCTTTTGTTAATTTATCCCGCAACCTTCATCCTTCGTCTCTCGACCACCAATACAACTAAAATTCCCAGCGATACTCTACCAGACGTGAAATCAATTGAATTTCTATTCTCGGATCTAGATCAATTACTTGATTTTGATTATCCAATCGCTACTGATCCCAGACTCCATAGTCACCTTCTCAATTCAAGAACCAACAGTGTGGTTCCTGTTCAACCGGCGAAACCTCAACCCCAGGTACAAATGATCAACCACTTGCCGGAGACTCGATTGGAGCAGGGAATATTCTGTGGGCCGTGTTCAACTTCTTTGGATCATGCTGTATTGATAGTGGGGGTATGATTCTTTGGATCATGCTGTATTGATAGTGGGGTATGATGGGGTGATGAACTGATTTTAAGCTTTTTGTGTGTCGTCCTCTGGATTTGGAAGGCCTCGATAGATTTGCTCAATTTTTGGCATCAAGATTTGGCATCAGCATTTCACCTGATGCCAAGATTTGACATCAGCATTTTTGGCATCCGCAATATTTTTGGCATCAGCAACAATTGTAGGCATCAACATTTCACCTGATGCCAAGATTTGGCATCAGCATTTTTGGCATCAGCAATATTTTTGGCATCAGAGTTTTGGCATCAGAATCCTGATGCCTGGAATTAATCATCCTAATGCCAAGGCTTGGCATCAGAGTTTTCATTAATGGCATTTTTTTCATTTGGCAAGCAATTTGTAGTTAAATGAAATGTGCAAAAAATTAATGGTCCTAAATGAAAACATGTTTTCAAAATTGTACCCACTTGAAATTCCCCCAAGTTTTTAATTCATTGTTGACTAGGAAAGCCTGCCCTTCGCCCATGCCTTCCCACTCAATTTTTTGAAACAATTGCGGGTCGATCCATTTTTTGAAAGGGCAATACTTAATATAGTACCTATAAAATATTTAATACAACACTTTCTGTTGTAAATATTATATTACTCTTGAAAAAATTTAAAAAAATAATAAAAAATTGAACACCGAACCAACACCGATAGCCCACCGAATCACCCCCACCTGCCCCAACCCCCAGCCCTCCCACATCGCCTGGGCCAAGCCCAGTCCCTCCTCCAGTTCCAGCCCTAGACCACCCACCTACTTTTAACCCAGTCCCTCCCACATAGGCTAGGCCTCCCCAATCCCTCCCTCACCCAGCCCACACCACAACCCAACCGCCTGCTCCTCCCCTAGTCCCTCCCCCAACCCGCCTAGCCTCCACCACTTCCTGCCCAGCCTCCGCCACCTCCACCACCAATCTTCTTCTTCTTTTCCATTTAATTATAATTTTCAATTTAATTTTGAAATTAAACAAATGACAAATTGGTAAACTTATTTCAAAAAATATTGTATCGAGTATTTTATAGCCTTATAGGTGTTGTATTAAGTACCTATGTTTTTGAAATTCTAATCGCTAAAATACTCCTTTTTTTTCTACCGAGAAAATTCATTTTTGGTAGCAAAATGACTACGGTACCCTTAATGAACTATGGGTGTGCTACTGAGATCATTATTTTTATACCGCAGTTTATCAATTTTATTGCATTAATTTTTGTATCGCGGTTCAATAGTTTAATTGTCTAGCTTAATTGCACCACGATTCATCAATATTATTGCATTAATTTTGCACCGCGGTTCAATAGTTAACTGATTAGTCTAATTGCATAATGGTTCATCAATTTTATTGTATTAAATTTTACACTGCGGTTCCATAGTTTAATTGTGTAGTTTAATTGTACCGCGATTCATCGATTTTATTACATTAATTTTGCACTGCGTTTCAATAGTTTAATTGTGTAGTCTAATTGTACCGCGATTCATCAATGTTTGTACCACGATTCATTAATTTTATTGCATTATTTTTTGTATTGTGGTTCAATAATTTAATTGTCTAGTCTATTTGCACCGCGACTCATCAATTTAATCCAATATTTTTACACCGAATTCAAAATAGTTTAACTGCCTAGTCTAATAACCGTAATTCAAAATCGTAATAAAACAGATCATGTCCTCAGTCTTATTCTTCCTTCTCCTCTATCATAAGCCTTCTTATTCCTCATCATTCGCCTTCGTCCCTACTGTGAGAATCCTCTTACACCTCTGATCCTCGTTTCGTTGCGAAACAATGGTGATTATCGAATCTAAAGTGTGTTGTCGGAGTTGTTGAAGGAGACAATGACATTTTCGGAACAATATTTCGAAATGTGATATTTTACGATAAAAAAAAAAAGAATGATGGGCTTTTGGTAAAAATTTTGAAAAAAGGACCGGCCATAATTTTACGCCAATTTTTTTATGCTAAAGCCTGCCATCCACCCCGCCGACCTAATCAATTTTTTTCCTCATATTTATTTATTGGAAAGATTGTGGGCCAATCCACTTTTCAAAATTTTCAATCGCTACAGTCTCGTGTTTTTTTTCAACTCAAAAAGAATACTTTTAGGGGCAATAAGACTATGATACCCTTAATGAGCCTGAGGCGCGTTACGAAAATGCATCGCGGTGCATTGATTTTTGCACCACGATTAAATAATTTTTGCACCGCGATACATAAGTTTTAATTTTTGCACCACAATGAATTTGGTTTTGTACAGCGATACGTAAAATATTTTCTAATCCAATTTTACATTGCGATACAAAATGATAATGAACCAGACCATGTATTTCACCTTCATCTTACATCTCCTCTATCGTAAGCTTTCTTCTTCTCCCGTTTCGTTGTGCAACAATTGTGATTTACGAATTCAATGTATCTGTCAAAGTTGTTGAATGAGATGATGATATTTTTGAAACAATATTTCGAAAATGATCTTTTGTAGTTGAAAAAAAGAACGTGATACCGAGGAGTTGAGACCTGCCCGCCATAATTTTACCCTTATATTTATTTATTTATTGCATTGATTATGTCTGCCTTCCACGGTTCCACCCAGATTGTCCACTGCTGCCAAATAAGTCTGGACCAATCCCAGTCCGCCTCCACCTCCACCAGTACCAAGTCTGGGTACAAGCAGGCTGTTTCTCCTTTTTCTTGGGCTTCAACAAGGTTGGCCTACCAGTCTACCACCAGCCTTCTTCCCGTTTTTTTCATCACCATCATCAGGCCCATTCACACTTTTTGAAAAAAAAAAAAAAAATTAGGTGATAACTGATTGGTCCCTGTGTTGATATTATAACTGAAAAAGTTTCATATATTTATTTGGGTGATAACCAGGTCGGTCCCATAGAATGAAATTATAACTGGAAAAGTTTATCAGTTTTGTTTCTAACCGCAAAAGTAAATTTTTATAATAAAATGACGAAAATACCCTTAATGAACAACAAACGCGTGCACAAAAGCCCGCCGTCAAATTTCAACATCTCATAACTAAAAAAACGATGTCTAATTAAATACCATCGACGCATGATAGGAAACGACGCCTAATTAAGTAACAACGAGACACGATTTAAAGGAACGAGGCCTAATTAGTAACACCAAGGCAGGATTTGATGGAACAATGCCTAATTAAGTACCACTGAGACAGGATTTGAAGGAACGATGCCTAATCAAGTAACACTAAGGCAGAATTGGAAAAATAAATTGAACTTTGCCATCATATTAAACAAAAGATGCTTAATTAAGTAACACCAAAGCAAGATTTTAAAAAACAATGGATAATTAACTAACATCGAGACATGATTTTAAGAAAAAAAATGCATAATTATGTATATACTGCGATACAAAAAAGAAATTAAAGTTTGCTATCATATCAAAGAAACGACGCATAATTAAGTAACAACGAGACATGATTTGAAGGACCAATGCCTAATTAAGTAACATCAATGCATGATTTGATGGAACGGTGTTTAATTAAGTACCACCGAGGCATGATTTGAAGTCTATCACCATATTAAAGAAACGAAGCATAATTAGTAAGACCGAGGTATGATTGTAAGGAACGATACCTAATTAAGTAATACTAAGATACGATTGAAAGCATTCATCCCTAATTATTTATATACCATGATACAAAAAATAAATTGAAGTCTGTCACCATATTTTCACATAATTGGGCGTCAGAATTAGAAACGTTTGTCGTCGAAATGATAAAATTGAACTCTGCCACCAAATGAACAAAATATTCTCAACAAATAATTGTTACAAACCATACAAATTTCTATTACAAATTATTTCATATCAGTTAATCACATGTTTATCCTTAGAAATATACATAAATTTCACCATTTTGGCCCTGTATTTTGCACATATATTTTTTGATAAAGTTTCAGGTATTTTCACCCCTCTTAATATCGTCTCAATCACCATGCATACTATTACACCACAATCATTTGTGCAAGGATCTTGTTGCGGTGATTTTGTGCATGTTTCGATTGGGAATCCATCTTTAAACTTCATCAATTGTTTAATTCTGTTGAACAAAGGACATTGTTTCATCCTTTCTTCTATGCATTTTTTCTATAGAAGAAATTTGTCAAAAAGAAATATTGGATAATTATTGAATGAAATTTATCAAAAATTTGATGATACGATGCCTAATTGAATAATTCCGGTGCCCCAATATAAAACAAACCGAGCTAGAATTGTAATGTGCGATGCCTAATTGAATAACACCGACGCACAATTTATAAGTTAAGAAACATATGTATTTTTTGAAGGTTAACAACAACGCACCTATAAAACTAACAACACTCAATTAATAAATAACGAAACTTGAAGAATAATGTGAATTATATAAACAATTTGCATCTTGTCTTTATTAAGTTAGAAGAAACAATGTCTAATTAAGTAACACCGAGACATGATTTGAAGAAAAAATGTTTAATTAAGTAATACCGAGACATAATTGCAAATAATGATGACTAATAAACTAAAAGTGAGACATGATTGTTAGGTAGAATGCATAATTAAGTAACGCCGTCGCCGGGGCATAATTGGAAGAACCGATGCCTAATTTTTAAATCATTAAACGCGTGTATTTTACAAAAATCTGTAAAAAAATTCTTGTAAAAAGGATTGAGTTTTTGCTTCCAACCAATTTGAAGTCTTACTTTCGACTTTCTTTAGCATGAAATCAAAGAGCTTGACAAGGTCTATTAATGATAAGCAAAGGCTATAATTCGAAAATAAATCGTATGAAATGGTTGTTGATGTTACAAAACTCATGTGCGATTTGTAAATGTTTGTAATATTTGTGTATAAAGTTGTATTAAATATGTACATGTCCAACTTTGGTAGAAGATATGCATAGGTTTTTAATAGACAATTGTTATTTTTGGTAGTTTATTATCTGTATTGCTTTGATAATTCACTTAGTATTTTGCAATAAATATGTACACCTTTGTTTATTTGGTGCCAAAATTCTATTTATTCATTTGGGTGGTAAATTTGTACATTGGGCATCTATGTTTTATAATCGCATATTGCATCATCCTATGCAGCCTCATTGATTTTAATTTTTGCGTCATAATTGAATGTCAAAAAATAGCCGCTTCTCTCTATTTAAATATTGTGCGTCGATGTTTTATAATTAGACCTCATATCCTCCAATCATGTATTGTTGGTTTATATTTATTTTGTGTCGTTATTTCTTTTTTAGGCAACGTATCTACCACTACTGCATCGTTTGTTTAATTAGGCATCAGATCTCAGATTGCCGCGTCGTTAGTAATTAATTAATAATTACTAAAAATACACATGTTTCTTAATTTAAAAATAAATTTGTAGCATTGATGAATATAGTGTTCTCCAACTAATTATGTACCGTGATATATAAATTTAACTGCAACGAAATTATAAAAAAATTTGATGATATGATGCTTAAATGAAGAACACCGACGTACAATTTATAAGTTAAGAAACACATGTAATAAATTATTAATGACGCCCCAATAAAAAACAACCGAGGTAGAATTGTAATGTGGGAGGCCTAATTGAATAACACTGGCACACAATTTATAAGTTAAGAAACACATGTGTTTTTTGAAGGTTAACAACAACGCACCTATAAAATTAACGACGCTCAATTAATAAATAACGAAACTTGAAAAATAACGTGAATTATATAAACAATTTGCATCTTGTCTTTATTAAATTAGAAGAAACAACGCCTAATTAAGTAGACATGATTTGAAAGAACGATGCTTAATTAAGTAACATCGAAGCCGAATTGCAAATAACAATGAATAATAAACTAAAATTGAGGCAAGATTATAAGAAACAATGCCTAATTAAGTAACACCGAGACAAGATTGGAGGAACCGATGCCTAATTTTTAAATCATTAAACACGTGTATTTTTAAACCGAGGCAAAATAGAAAAATTCGTTGCCTAATTAAATTACACCAATGCTGAATTGCAAGACACGATGCCTAATTAAAAACATCGAGGAAAAATTGGACATATATTTAAGAATGAGAAATTAACAAACCTAACATACAAACGATTATATATGGCGTTGGATTTACGAACACAAATCTAATGCGCATTTACGAAACAACCCTAACAGCATGTATTTGTTAAGCCAACATGTACAATTAGCCAAAAGCTCGTCTGTTGGTGATTGAGTTTATGTTGTAAATCGATGTTCGAGGTTAAAAGGATTCCTTCTGTTTTTAAAATAGTGATTAATTTTTCGATTGAAGTTGAATGAAGGAGAAAGGAAGAAACTGAGTTGAAAGGATGCTTCTTTCGAATTGGAGGCAAATGGATTACGAAAGCTTGACAAATTGATTGCTAGAAAATGAATTACGATTGTTGTTGTTGTTGATGCTCATTTTTAAAATTGGTGCAAAATAGAGCATTCAATAGCTAATTCAAAGACTTCTCTATCTTCTTATCTCATTCAAGACGATGGAGCGGTTGAATTTCTAGAAAAGAGGGTATTTTAAGAAAAATATTATTAAAAATGACTTTAACTAGTTGAATTAAAAAAGAGGGTACTGGAGCGGTTATATTTTCAAAAAAATGTACCGACTGGTAATTATTCCTATTTGTTTTCAACCGCTAAAGTACACTTTTGAAGATAAAATAACAAAGATACCCTTAATGAACAACAAACGCACACATAGAGCGCGCATAAAGCCACTGCCCAAATTTGGACATCAGAATGAAAACATTGGGTATCGAAATGCACAGTTGAAATCTGTCAAAATTTGGACGTCAAAATTAAAAAATCTATTGCCCCAATTTGGTCATCAGAATGAAAACATTGGACATCGAAATTCAAAAAGCCACTGTCCAATTTGGGCATCAAAATGAAAATACTGGTCATCGAAATACACAATTAAAATATGTCAAAATTTGGGCGTCGAAATGAAAACACTAGGCATCGAAATGCACAATTGAACATTGTGATCAAATATCAACATAGTTGGACCTCGTAATTGATAAAATTTGAGTTGAAATGAATAAATTAAACAACCACCAAATATTAACGAGGTTGAACATCAAAATGGACAAAATTGAATACTATCACCAAATATCAAAATTGTTGGGCCACGTAATGGATAAATTGGGCGTCAGAATGAATAAATTAAGCACTGCCACCAAATATCAACAAGGTTTGGCATCGAAATGGACAAAATTGAACACTGTCACCATATATCAACATAGTTAGGCATCGAAATGGACAAAATTGAATACTGCCACCAAATATCAACAAAGGTAGACCTCAAAATGGACAAAATTGGCATCAGAGTGAATAAATTAAACACTGTCCCCAAATCCGTGCGTAAAAATTGGGCATCGGAAAACTTTCGAAGCCCAAAACAGTGCTTAAACATCGTTTTTTGGCCTTAAATTGAAGATAAGGAAAAACCTAATGTATCTTGTAGATCTTGTCGAGAGCTTCGATTTGATATGTGGTGGGTCATGTGGTTTATCCGGGATCAAAAGTAATGGAGAAAGTAGTCGAAGAAGATGAAAAAAGGTTGGCAATGGAGAAAAGAGAGATGGAGACGAAGTTAGAGAAAGAAGGGAAAGAAGTAGCAGGAGGAAGAAGAAGAATCCATGCTGAAATAGTGAAATCAACATAAATAATCAATTTGGAGCAGTTCCCTTTGTGATTAAAATCAAAATGCTTTCAATTGTAATACGCAAAGAAGAGAAAATGAACAATCCATGGGTTTTATCATAACATGATTTTTAAGCAGCCTCTCAATCAGAATTTTTATTGGAACTAGTAAGGTTCACGTGCGTTGCACGTGGTGTTAATGGTTTTGTTAAAAGTGATTTGTTGGTTCCTTCATTTTTTTGTTGACTTTTAATTATTAGATTTTTGTGTGTTTTAATATTTACAATTTTTGAGACTTATAAATTATGTTGTTGTGTGTTTAGCATTTATGATACTTTGTTTTTCGGTCATTTATAATGTATGCTTTTAGTCATTGTATAGCAACTTATCCTACACATTTGTCTTTTTTGTTGGTTATTTTTAAATCTCTTTTTTTAATATCAAACATGAGTTCATTCATTTTTATCAGTTTGTAAATTGAAAACAATTCAAACTTATTATCTTAGATAAGCACATTGTTGTTGGAGACTTTGCTTATGTTGTTTATGGAATTTATGACCCTTTAAAAAAAAATTGTGTTGGAGAATCAAACTCTCAACCCCAAAGTATATAGTTACACTAAAAAATATTAAATTCCACCAAAGTATCTATGAAGTCCCACTTTGCCACACACAACGTACCTAAGTTTTGCGTCATTTACATATCATTTTATAATTTTTTTCTAGTTTACTTGAACAGATTCAGCTCCAACGAAAGGATAGAGATCAACAACATTGAAAGTTGATGAAACACCATAATTATTCGGTAATTCTACTTCATAAGTATTGCCACCAATCTTTTTCAAGATCCTGAACGGACCATCAGCCCTTGGTTTCAACTTTCCATGACGTCCACGAAGGAATCGCTCCTTCCTCAAAGTAATCCAAACCAAATCTCCCTCCTTGAAAGTTGATTGCTTCTGATGCTTATTTGCACTTCTTTGGTACTTTCCATTTTGCTTGATAATTTCTTATCGAACCTGCTCATGCATCTTCTTGATGTACTTAGCACGTTCTTGACCGTCACCACTAAAATGTTGAGTGGTAGGAAGGGGAGCTAAATCCAATGGAGTAATTGGATTATGACCATACACAACTTCGAATCGGCTCCTACCAGTAGTTTGGCTAGAAGATCGATTATGCGCAAACTTTGTTTGAGCCAATATTGCATCCCATTGACGTGCATTTTTGCCAATCATACTTCGTAAAAGATTTCCCAAGCTCTCTCACGGACTCGCGTTTGTCCGTCGGTCTGTGGATGATGAGACGAACTCAATTGAAGTTTAGTTTCAAGCTTCCTCCAAAGTGTACGCCAAAAATGACTCATAAATTTTGAATCCCGATTAGATGTAATTGTCCTTGGAATACCATAAAGCTGCACAATTTCCTTGAATTAAAGATCAACGACATGTGTAGCATCCAAAGTCTTTGTGCAAGGGACAAAATGTGCCATTTTTGAGAAGCGATCAACCACCACCATGATTGAATCTTTCTTTCTTTGAGTGCGAGGCAACCCAACAACAAAATCCATGCTAACATCCTCCCATGGACTCATTGGTACAGGTAATGGAGTGTACAAACCAATATTTTTTCCATGACTTTTGGCAATGTGACAGGTCCTACACCGCTCGATACACTTTTTGACATCTCGATCCATCCTTGACCAATAATAATTTTCCTAAACAAGTGCAAGAGTCTTATCTCTACCAAAATGTCCAAGCAAGTCCTCCATGGTGAGCTTCATTGATAAAAGCTTGTCAGAGAATATTCGGGGAATACACAAAAGTTTATCTATAAAGAGAAACCGATTGTGAATCAAAAAAAGTTTAAATGGAGTCTTCAAGCATTCTTCCCAAATCTTTCCAAAATATGGATCATCTTTGTAAAGATATTTAATTACCTCCAACCCAACCACATTTACTTGCAAGCTAGACAACAAGGAATGTCGTCTACTAAGCGCATCCACTACACGATTTAAAACTCCAGATTTATGTTTGATAACAAAATTAAATGCTTGCAAAAATTCAACCCATCCAAAGATGACGAGAATTCGTTTTTGTTGAGTATTCAAGTACTTCAAAGCTTCATGGTCCGAGAAAAGAACAAACTCCTTCGCAAGAGATAATGTTGCCAATGATCCAAGGCGCGACAATAGCAAAAAATTCTTTGTCATAAGTAGAATAATTGCACCGAGAATGATTCAACATCTCACTAAAGAAAGCAATGGGTTTACCTTCTTGGCTAAGAACACTCCCAATTCCTATATTTGAAGCATCACAATCTACTTCAAAGACCTTGTCAAAGTCGTAGCTACAATATTGGAGCTTCCACCTTTTTAAAGAAGTTTGAAACTCTTTTGAGCTTCTTCTGTCCATTTGAAACTGCCACCCTTCAAGCATTTAGTTATAGGAGCAATAATGGTACTGAGGTTTTGAATAAACCTGCGGTAAAATGAAGCTAGGCCATGAAAACTCTGAATATCATGAATAGATTTAGGAATTGGCCAGCCTTAGATAGCTTCAAGCTTATTGTCATCCATCTTGATGCCATCCAGGAAATGATATAGCCTAAGAAAATCAAAGCTCAAAGAAATGACATTTCTTTAAATTGGCATACAACTTCTCGCTCTCTTAACACTTCAAATACCTTTCGAAGGTGCTCCAAATGTTCTTTCGGCTAGAGCGTAAACAAGAATATCATCGAAATACACCACAACAAACTTTCCAATGAAGGGTTTAAAATTATGATTCATAAGTCACATAAAAGTAGAGGGAGCATTAGAGACACCAAATGGCATAACCAACCATTCATAAAGACCATCTCTTGTTTTGAAGGTTATCTTCCATTCATCTCCGGGCCTCATGTGAATTTGATGGTAGCCACTTCGAAGATCAATTTTAGAACCAATCTTGAAACCATGAAGTTGATCAAATAGATCATCAAGATGAGGAATAGGAAAACGATGCTTGATAGTAATTTTGTTTACCGCTCTACTATCAATGCATTACGGGTTGAACCATCTTTCTTCTGAAGAAGAAGGGTGGAACTCACAAGGACTTTACTTTCTTGGACAATACTCTTCGAAGATCTTCAACTTCTTCTTTGTCGCCAAACTCTTCATGCTCCTTCGATTCATTCGATAACGCCTTGTTTGGAAGTGAGGCACCGAGTCAAATCAATGCATCTTGAATACTTCACATTGAGTGGAGACCCGAGGGAAGTTCTTCAGTACCACATCATGAAATTCTTGAAGAAGGGGCTAAACTTGAAAAAGGGACAACATTTCCCTCTTCATTCTCCTCCAAAACTACCAAAACAAATGCTTCCATGGATTCACAAATTACTTTTTCAACTTGAGACTTAGAGAGTAAATTATTTCCCTCCCCCTTTGAAGGTTTAGGAACACTCTCCAACTTGGATGGACCCAAAATATTTTTCTCACCATTTTTAATAAAAAGTATACGTGCTCTTGAAACCATCATGATGTGTCTTCCGATCAAATAGCCAAGGTCTACCAAGAAGTAAATGACGAGCATCCATATGAATAACATCACACCAAACTTCATCTTTATACTTACTACCAATCGAAAATTGAACAAGACATTGCACCATTTTAGTGGAAACAACATTTTCACAACTTCCTCCATCAATAATGACATTGCACACCTTGTCATGAGAAGTGCACTTGGTGTGGAATATATTGTTACGAAACCATGAGTCCTCTTCTAAGGAAGTGGCATTGAGGAGACGTCGCACCACCAAAGATTCTCCATGATCTTCATATGTAATTTGTTCCTCATCATCTAATCTATCATAGATAGGTGCAGCCTCGCAATACTCCTCGTCCTCGCCTAAGGAGGTGATAATCTTGTGATTAGGACAATCTGCAGCGAAATGTCCAAAACCCTTGCATTTGAAACATGCTTTCTGATTGTTTGAACCATTTGGCTTCACAAAACCAACATTGTTTTCCATACTTCCAGTAGTTTTCTGTTTTATGTCCTTTGTTGTTGTCGTGTACTTGGAAGTGGCTGCACTCCCTCGGTTGGAAATAGCACCACTTGGAGAAAAACGTCCACCAAACCGACGTGCTTCTTTGTTGTTTTCAACTTTGAGAGACATTTACACACATCGTTGTAAGTCCAATATGGCTGCAATTGGACAACATTTCCAATTTCGTATCGAATCCCTCCAAGGAAACGAGCAATAGTTTGCTCTTTCGGCTCCACAATATCACATCTCATCATGAGATTCTCAAACTCTGAAATATAATCTTCCACAGACAGGTCTTTTTGCTTAAAATTGTGGTATTTGAGAAAAGCTTCATGACGTTAATTGTTTGGTAAAAAATTTCTGTACAGTTCCTTCTTCATCTTGTCCCACGTTCTGATCCCTTGCTTGCCATCACGAAAGCATTGTTTCTTCTCCCACCACATTGATGCATATTTCTTCAACTTAATAGCAACGAACTTGACCTTACTATCTTCTAGAATCTCCCTGAATTCAAAGACTTTCTCAACAAAGTTGAGCCAATCAATGAACTCATTGGGATCATTTCTGCCATCAAATTTTGGAATATCAACTTTAAAGTCGAAAAAATTGTCACGAACGTTGTTCCTTCGAAATCCTTGACCATGAGAGATCGATGTTCTCACTTGAAGCTTCACCATGAAACAGATTGAATTCCATTTCATTATTGGTAGAATCAGCCTCCGAAACATGACCCTCAACATCACGTTCCATAGGTTCGCAACGTGTAAGACGCTGATCGAGCTATTGCACTTGTCTCCTTAATTTTTCCAACTCGATATCATGAAGGTCCCTTTGACGAGCAGGTTGACGATGCCGGAGAGGCATGGCTGCCAAAGGAAGAAACAGATCTTCTTAACAAGCTGAAAAGCTCACAAAATATCTATTCATAATCTGTGTTTTGTTCATTACAAAATAACCCTTTTATAGGCAAACTTGGAACAACCCTCCAAGATAAGACCATGAACAAAAAATACTAAGGGTGAGGCTGCTCATTTTCCTAAGTGTCCAGAATGAGAGAATCACACGTAATCAAGTTTGAAGGACTCTTCAAATTTCTGCAGCAGAGTATTATTCCCTGAACTTACAGCAACAATCTGCAACTCTTCAAATGACACAGAAAAGTTGCAGATTGTTGCTTCTTATGTGCTCTGCTGTGGCTGTATTACATGATTCTCTGCGACCCAACTTATTTTTTTCGTGTATCTTGGAGGGAACCTAAAGGGTATGATATATGACCTTTTAAAAATCTTTCTTCTTATATCTTACTCTAAACTCTTTGGTGGACTCCTAGAGTGGTGAGTGTTGAGTGTGCCTTGTATTTCCTCCTACTTCCCCATACTTTCCAGTGTCAGTTATAGCTGTCAAAATGGGTTGGGCCCGTTGGGTTAGCCCGCCCCGCCTGGTGGGTTGGGTTGGTAAGCCGCCCTTTTTTGGTTGGCCCGCCCATATAAATAGCGGGTTGAAGTGGGTTGTGGGTTGGCTGCTAAAGGTGTCAAAAAGGCTTGGGCCCGTTGGGCTAGCCCGCC
>JABEVN020002035.1:0-22777 GCA_013146195.2 Codonopsis lanceolata | reverse complement strand
TCATATCAATTCCTATACACATAACCTTCCAAAAGTCAACTAAAGTCACATCTCAAAAATCTCATTTCCATCACTTGCCTTATCTGTCATAGCGTGTTTAAAGCAAAGATGGTACACATATACATGCAAGTTTTTTTTTTTTTAAAAAGGGAAAATTCCATTCGCCGCCCCATCCTTTGCTTGCATCTTTCTACTACATCTTATCGGGTCTTCGGCATTGACCTATGAATGTTACGCGGCATCTCGCCAAGGATCACCTCCCAGATCCTCCACGGCATCATCGAAGTCACAAAGTGAAGTCCATATCCCTAGCGGTCGATCGGCAAATGGGGCGAAAAGCGAGAAAAATCGGCGGCGAGCAAAAAAAAAAAAATTTCAGCGAGGCCAGGAAATTTCGACAAAAAAAAAAAAAAAAAACAACAAAGCAAGCAAACAAAAAACAAACAAAAAATTTCAGCAAAGTTGGGCGCAACAAAAATCGGCGGATGCGATAAGCAGCAAGTACAACAAAAACAACGAGAGACGAGAAGTCGCAATGGCAAACCAAGGTAAGAAAAGGTAAGTATTTTACCCATTTTTACGTGCATCAATAAGCGTGTTGGAAAACTTTCCTTTTAAGGGGCATAAACCCGGATCGGAGAAGGTTTTGTTCTCAAAAAAGGCGGCGTTCTGAGGAGCGTCTCATAACACTTAATAGACTACCTACGGCACACACATCACGACATACCATCTTTTAGAAATGCGATGGATATCGCATTCGCATTGCGATGCAATGGATATTGCATCGTCTTCGGTAATGCGATGGATATGCGCATTCGGCGTTGCGATGAATGAATATTGCATCGCGTCTTAAATGTCAATGCGATGAATATCGCATTGATGCGGTGCAATGGATATTGCATCCGTCTTTCCATGTCAATGCGATGGATATCGCATTCGGCGTGCGATGCGATGGATATTGCATCCGGGTTTTTCGCTGTCAACGCGATGGATATCGATTCGGCGCTGCGATGCAATGGATATTGCATCGCTCCTCCGTGTCAATGCGATGGATATCGCATTCATTGCCGCAATGGATATTGCATCCGGTTTTTCCATGTCAATGCGATGTATATCGCATTCAAGCCATACGCAATGGATATTGCATCCGCTCTTTCGCTGTCAATGCGATGGATATCGCATTCAGCATTGCGATGCAATGGATATCGTGATCCGCCCTTCCGTCAACGCGCTGATATCACATTCGCCAAGTTGCGTGCAATGGATATTGCATCCGTTTTTCCATGTCAATGCGATGGATATCGCATTCGGCGTTGCGATGCAATGGATATTGCATCCGCCCTTCCTGTCAATGCGATGGATATCGCATTCACCATTGCGATGCAATGGATATTGCATCCGTCCTTCCGCGTGTCAATGCGATGGATATCGCATTCAATGCTGCGATGCAATGGATATGCATCCGCCCTTCCGTGTCAATGCGATGGATATCGCATTCGCGCCAATGCGATGCAATGGATATTGCATCCGTCTTCCGTCAATGCGATGGATATCGCATTCAAGGCGATGCAATGGATATTGCATCCGTTTTCGCTGTCAATGCGATGGATATCGCATTCGGCGTGCGATGCAATGGATATTGCATCCGTCTTTCCGATGTCAATGCGATGGATATCGCATTCGCAAGTTGCGATGCAATGGATATTGCATCGAATCGCCCTTCTTCATGTCAATGCGATGGATATCGCATTTGCGATGCAATGGATATTGCATCCGCTTCTTTCCATGTCAATGCGATGGATATGCATTCACTGGCGCGATGCAATGGATATTGCATCCGATTTCAGTTGTCAATGCGATGGATATCGCATTCGGTGTTGCGATGCAATGGATATTGCATCCGGCCTTCGTGTCAATGCGATGGATATCGCATTCGGTCTGCGATGCAATGGATATTGCATCCGTCCTTTCCATGTCAATGCGATGGATATCGCATCCCCAGTCGCGATGCAATGGATATTTGCATCCGTCCTTCTTGTCAATGCGATGGATATCGCATTCAATGATGCAATGGATATGCATCTGTTTTTCGCATCAATGCGATGGATATCGCATTCGGCGCTGCGATGCAATGGATATTGCATCCGTTTTAAAATGTTAATGCAATGGATATTGCATCAAGTGCAATGTCGCGCAATGGATATTGCGTTTTGTTTTGCGATGCAATGGATATTGCATCTGTTTTCCGTATTAATGCAATGGATATTGCATTAACTCTGTGTCGGCTCAATGGATATTGCGTTTTGTTTTGCGATGCAATGGATATTGCATCGTTTTCGTGTTAATGCAATGGATATTGCATTAAGTGCGTGTTCGGCGCAATGGATATTGCGTTTTGTTTTGGCGATGCAATGGATATTGCATCGTTTTCGTGTTAATGCAATGGATATTGCATTAAGTTTGTGTCTCACGCAATGGATATTGCGTTTGTGTTTGCGATGCAATGGATATTGCATCCATTTTTCGTGTTAATGCAATGGATATTGCATTAAGTCTTGTGTCGACGCAATGAATATTGCGTTTTGTGTTCCGATTCAATGGATATTGCATTCAGTTTTGTGTCAACGCAATGGATATTGCGTTTAGTGTTGCGATGCATTGGGTTTTACATTTTGATATGCGCTGTTTTCACTAGGTTGTAATGGATATTACGACTATCTTTCCGCATAACACTTGTCTGCATTACAACACTTGATCCCAAGCAAGGCCGAACTACGTTTGGTCTGATTCCTTGAAAAAAGGATACGAGGCCCTACATCGCAGGTCCGACCATCACAAAAAAAAAAAAAAAAAAAGAATAAATTCCCAAAGCAAGAGTGGCGAAATGTCGATCGGCGAACCGCCACAGCCCACCCTGTGCAAAGGTAAGTCGTGCTGATATTCTTACCCTGACTCTAGAATAATTTCCTTTTAAGGAAAAATTTGCTTTTCAAAAAAAAAAAAAAAACTATCTTTCAAACTGAGTTTTGATTTCAAAAAAAAAAAAAAAGGGAATATTTCAAAAAAAAAAACAAAAAAAAAGAGGAATATTTCAAAAACACAAAAAAGAGGAATATTTCAAAAACACAAAAAAAGAGGAATATTTGAACAAAAAAAAAAAAGTGGAGAGAAAAGAAAGAGGAAGGAAAAAGAATATTTTCCACTTCACAATTTTCGAAAATACTTGAAGAATGATCAATTTGCCGTGCTCGGCGATGGATCTTTAGTCGAGCGCAATTTTCTGGATATTTGAAAATTTTCAGGTTATGTCTGGAAACAAGACAGCGATCAAGGCCCAGACATAACTTAGAAAATTCTTCTTAACACGTTTCAACTACAAGGTATTGACTGGTTGAAAAGTGGTAACAGAAAAGCAATTTTCCGTACTCGGCGACGGATCTTTATCAGTCAAGCGCAATTTTCTGGATATTTGAAAGTTTTCGGGTTATGTCTGGAAACAAGACAGCGATCAAGGCCCAGACATAATTAGAAAATTTTTCTTAACACGTTTCAACTACAAGGTATTGACCGGTTGAAAGGTGGTAAGTAAAAACATTCAAATCTTCATACCGTATTTGACAACGGTTTCGGACCGGAAGAATACGGCTTTTTCGAAAACACAAAAATATTTTTCCGTTGTGTTCTCGATCGGGCTCGACCCGAAGAACATGACATCCTCACTTTAGTTGTAGTTTAGGGTTTTGGCCTGAACTACGCTTGGTCTGATTTCCTTTAATAGGGAATACGTAGGCAGCCTACATTAGTAGGTCCGACCATCAGAGCACATTAAATTCACAACTGCTTAAAACTTCGATAATTTTTTTATAACCGACTAAAAATGTCTAGGTTATAGAGTTTGGATAGCATGTTCACTGCATTATAATCGCTACCAATGGCATTCTCCTCGTTCTTAATTGAACGAAATTGGAGAGTCTATTGTTTATCAACGATGTTCGTCTACTCAGTAAGCCTTAAGGTTACCCGTAGACTCCATCGTTGAGGGGCTCTGTAGACACCCCAATTTCGTACCCCTGGTATGTGACTGACATAAAATATCAAGAACTGTTAAAACTTAACAAATGTCAAGTTGCAGGAGTCAAAAATGCGAAAGGAAAAGCAGGATGCGCGAAACAGTGAACTGCAGGGGGGTAAAGTGGCAAATTTCGAAACTTGGAAGGCATGTTGGTGCCGCACCAAGGACCCTTGGTGCCGCACCAAGGGGTCCCTTGGCCGCACCAAACAACCTACTGTGCGCTGCTCTCACAATCAAATGGTACAATTCTGCGCAACGCACAAGCGGCCGATGCACGGAAAGAAATTCAAGAATTCACTGGCCCTCTCCTGCTATAAATAGAGACCCCGGCCTCTCATTTCTCTCGCGTAATTCCTCCGCGATTTGTAGATCGCAAATAAGCTCGCCGATTCCTTCGATATCAATAGTACGAGAGGTGCGAGATAGGTGAGTGGAAGCCCCTATAGTCTCCAAACCCCGTCCAAACTCTGCCAAATCAAAAACCCATAGGTTATAAGTGATCCCTAGCCTAGTTGTTAGGTATCCACCTCACATCCCCAGTCCAAAAATCCCAAAATAAGCCGTTACTCTGCCCGAGTAACGAGCTAAAAAAGTCAAAAACTAAGTCTAGGTTCCGCCCAACTAGAAAGGCCAAAACCTACCCAAATAAAGTTGTCACTCTGCCTGAGTTGATAAGCCCAAAACTTCAAAAATCAAGCGATCATCCTGCCAGTTCAATTCAAAACAAAAAGACTCCCTCTCCACGGGGACGGAGCGAGACACCGCCGCTCTAAAAGGTAATACCTTTAAGAGCGTATTTTATTTTATTTGTATTTTTTCCCTTTTATTTATTTTTCAAAAATTGTTATTTAAATCCGGCGCAATGTAGCCAATATAAGTCGTTGTGCTGCCCGGATTAGATTAGGAAATATCATGTAAAAAAGCCGTTATAATGGCCAAATACTCTTAAATATGTTTGTAATTATTGGAAGGAGACGGCTGCGAGTCCGTAAATAATGTAGCCACGAATGTATCTGTTTAAATTTCCCTTGTCAAAATAAGACCTTATTTATTTGCTAGATAAATATAACAATGAGCATACTTCAGCCAAAAACGTTTTGAGACCGAAAGGGCGAGTTGGGTGCCTAGCACCTTCCCAACTCGTAACTTAGCCCCCGAACCCGCTTTCTAAAATCTCGGTTTTTTTTCGGTTTTCCTTTATTTTTGCCTTAAAATAAAGGTGGCGACTCTAAAACTTTCAGATCCAAATGGGGCCTCGCAACATTCCCTCTTTGCACTTTCCTGTTCTCCCTAAAAAATGGAGATACGGGAATGGAGGGTGATGTATTCCCATATTCTGGTATCCCCTAAACAAGGGATAACTTGATGCGGGAAACCCATAGCTCCCATAGTGATCTGAATGGGCCATAAGGCTATTTTTAATAAATCCATAAGTGAGGGCGTCGCAATATCCTTTCTTGCACTTTTCTATTTTCCCCTAACGAAAACAGGGGAGAATGGGAATGGAAGGGTAATGCATTCCCATATCCTGTTATCCCTGAAATAAGGTATAACTTGACATGAGGAAACCTTTAGTTCCCATTTTGGATATAAAATCCACTCAAGGCAACCGAGGCACATTCCAACGTGCCAATATAGACAGCACTTCTCTCGTACTTTGGATTTCGTCTTCCCCTAAACAAGGGAGGGTGGAAGCGAGAGCAAGTGGTGTCCCGCATCCCACGCACGTCGCACCCATCCAGCGCGGGCGCTGGTCGCACTTCCAGGAACCTCACACTAAGCAATGTAAGGCAGACGGAGCAATCACAGGCAAACATATGAGTCCCTCCCTCAAGCGGGCAGACGCGCCAAAGGGATGATGGTGCTGGCCCGAGCAACACAACTATCCAGAATAACGGGGACGCCGATAATGAGGAAGAGGAAGACACCTCTGGGGGTTCTCACGCTGGTGAGACTGGAGCCTCTTCTGCTCATCGCAGAAGGCGTATATGATCCCGGTTGGGCGGACGTCGCAGGCATTGATGGAATGCTTCGGGGCTTAAGCTGCAAATAAATGATGGTTGGGGGAAGCAAGGGGGATAGAGGTAGCAAGTAATAATAGAATGTACAGGCAATAAATGAATAATCCTAAATATCTTAGGCAATTATTCCTAAGTTGCACCATAGGACCTGTATTATATTATATTTTGATAATTTTTTATGCGAGCTCTTGTTGTGGTTTTTCTCTTCCTTTGTCAGTCAAGACCCTGTGTTCTGAAGACTTCGACATACTGGAGGTTGGATGCTGAGGACTCATAAAATTCATTCCCTCCCCCTTTCTCCTGATTTCTTTTTTTTTATTTGCTCTAACTTTTGCCTAGGCCTCCCTTTCAGGTTTTCAACCTAGCGAGCCCTTATTTATTCTTTTGTGTGTTTTTCTTATATGCTCTAATTTTTGCCTAGGCCGCCCTTTCGGGTTTTCAATCTAGCGAGCTGGAGAGGGAAGCAACTGCTAGATATATCGGCTCAAGCATAGTACCTTTTGAGCTTGTTGAAGTTGAAGGGTTGAACAAGATTCTCCCCTTCTTGGTTCGTGAGGAGTACTGCACCTTCTGATCGGATTTCTTTAACAACATATGGTCCCATCCAAGGTGATTTTCATTTTCCCTAGTATCAACATAACTAGGGGGTTTTTCTCGAAGTACCAGGTCTCCGACATGGATGTCGCGGCCTTTGACTTTTTTATTGAATGCTCGAGCAATTTGCCTTTGATATGCTCGAGTATGCTCCAGGGCTAGCAGTCGTCGTTCATCAATTAGGGCTAATTCTTCGTATCGCCCTTTGACCCAGTCAACTTCTGATATGCCGGATTCCATCATCACTCTTAATGATGAGATTTCAACTTCAATGGGCAGCACTGCCTCCATGCCATAGGCTAGAGAATAGGGAGTAGCCCCAGTGGGTGAGCGAACCGAAGTGCGGTAGCCCCAGAGGGCTAGTGGCAGCTTTTCTGGCCAGTCTCTTCCTGTATCAGCCATTTTTCTGATAATGTTGTCTAGTGTTTTATTGACTGCTTCAACGGCACCATTGGCTTGTGGTCGGTAGGGGCAGTCCCCTTCAAAGTGTGTGTCGTTGTCGGAGATAATCTCGAAAGGCACTCCGTATCGATATATGATGTTGGTCCGGATGAATTCAGACACCTTTCGAGCATTAAGAATTTTGTATGAAGAGGCTTCCACCCACTTCGTGAAGTAGTTGACGGCTACCAAAACATACTCGTGGCCATTGGATCCCTTCGGGTGAATTTGGCCTATGACGTCGATTCCCCAAGTTGAAAAGGGCCAAGGGGATGTGGAGTTATATAAGATGTGCGGGGGCACGTGCTGCAAATTTGCGAAACACTGGCATTTGTCGCAATGGCGTACCCACCGGATACAGTCAGTTTCTAGTGTACTCCAATAATACCCCTGCCGGATGACTTTTTTGGATAACATATGCCCGTTCATGTGGGGCCCGCAAGTACCACCATGAAGTTGGTCCAAGATTTGCTTGGCTTTTGCTTGGTCGACGCATAATAGATTTAGGCCCTGATAATGCCTCTTGTACAGGCTGCCACCGCTGGATACGAATTGCGATGCCCATCTCCGCAGGGATACTTTCCCTCTTTGGTCTAAGCTGGGAGGATAGGCTCCTTTCTGAAGCAGATTTATTATATCTGAATACCAAGGCTCGTGATCTGTTTCAGGAGCGGCATTGATTTTGAAGCAGTACGCCGGAGTGACCTTTTTCCCAACTATAAATGGCTGGACATTGGTTTCTGCGGGAATTTTGACCAACGATGCTAGAGTGGCCAAGGCATCGGCAAATTGATTTCTATCTCGTGGCAAGTAATGAAACGAGATATTATCAAATTTAGTGGCGAATGCTGTCAATTTGGCGTGATAGAGCTGCAGCCGGGGATCCTGGGTTTTCCACTTCCCTTTGACTTGATTTATGATCTGGGCAGAGTCCCCGTAGACTTCCAAGTCTTTGGCTCCTTTTTGGAGGGCTTCTTCTAGACCAGCAATACAAGCTTCATATTCAGCTGTATTGTTCGAGCATTCGAACTCCAACCTTATGGCCAACGGAGTGTGGGAATCTGCCGAGTCGATTAGCAAGATTCCTATGCCAAAGCCTCTTTTATTTGCGGCTCCGTCAAAGAACATTTGCCAGCTGGTGTCATGGCCAGCAATTTCGGGACACCTTAAATGCAGGAAGCGGGCTCATTGCATCTTACGCTTCTAGGCGGATCAGCCAAATGGTCTGTAATTACGCTGCCTTTGATAGATTTGAGCGTGACATAGATGATGTCAAACTCGTTGAGGAGAAATGACCACTTGGCTAGTCGGCTGGATAGTGATGGCTTGCCGAAGATGTATTTTATAGGATCCATCCTGGAGATGAGCTTGATGAATCGTCCTTGCAGATAGGTTTTGAGCCTTTGCGTTGCCCAGACTAGGCTGGTGCATCTTTTCTCTAGTGTTGAATAATTTAGCTCGCTTCCTTACAGCTTCCTACTTATGAAGTGGATGGCATTTTCGATGTAGGAATGTTTTTTTCTTGGGCGAGCATAGCCCCTACTGACGTGTCTGTGACGGTTAAATATAGGAGGAGTGGTTTATGTGTATGGGGAGGAACTAGCACGGGTGGATTGGTAAGGTAGGCTTTTATTTTTTCGAAGGCTAGCTGGCATTTCTCGTCCCAGACTTGGTCAATATTTTTCTTTAGGAGCTTGAATAAGGGCTCACTCACATAGATAGATTTGTCATTTGATCGGTGATATGAAGCGGCGGCCAGGAAGCCTTTGACTTCGGTTGGAGTTTTTGGTTGCGACATATTTAGGATGACTTTGATTTTGGCTGGCTCGATCTCGATGCCTTGCTCAGTCACCATGAATCCCATAACTTTGCCTTTGGTAACCCCAAATGGGCATTTGGTGGTGTTAAGCTTCATCTGGTGTTTCCTTAACCCTTCGAAGAATTTTCGAAGGTCTTTGATATAAGCACCGTTGGCGTTGCTGGAGTGTACGATCATGTCATCAACGTACACCTCGACCTCTTTATGAATCATGTCATGGAAGAGGGTGGTGGCAGCCCTTTGATATATCACCCCGGCGTTCTTTAGCCCAAATGGCATGACATTATAGCAGTAGGTTCCCCAGGGGATAGTGAATGAGGTTTTCTACTGGTCTTCTGCTGCCATTTTGATTTGATTATAGCCCAGCATGCCATCGACGAAAGATCTTATCTTGTGAGAAACGAAGGCGTCTACCACGATATCAATATTGGGTAGAGAAAAGTCATCCTTGGGCGATGCCTTGTTGAGGTCGCAGAAGTCTACGCAAATCCGAACCTTCCCGTTGGGCTTGGGAACGGTCACTATATTGGACAGCCAGATCGAGTATTCTACCACCCGAATGAATTTGACATGTAGCTGCTTCATAATTTCTTCTTTCACTTGTAGTGACCATTTTGGTCTAATTCGGCGAAGCTTTTGCTTGATTGACCGAGCATCCGGATATATGGGGATCCGGTGTTTAACAATGGCTGGGTCCAACCCAGGCTTATCTTCATAGGACCAGGCGAAGATGTCTACAAACTCTTTGAGGAGGTCGATTAGTGCTACCCTTTCAGAGCCTTGTAGGTAGCTGCAGATTTTGATTTCTTTGATTTCTTTGATTTCATTGTTCAGCCCTAGATTGATAGTGGATATGTCTTCATTGGCTGCTGATTGATGATGTTCTTGGTGCTTGACTGACTTTATGAGCTCAAGCAAGTAATTTTTATCTTTTGGGTCCATTTCATCAAATGACTCATTATCAAAATTATTTAATGCGTCTTTTAATGCAGGTGCAACTAAGAAATAAGCAAAGACATTAAGATTATCATTAATAGCAAACTATACAGGGTTATTTACATTATTGAGGACCTGAAATTTGAGATCCTCAATTTTAGGGAGCGGATTGGTAGATGACCAATCCGTAAAGCTAAGAGAAGGATGATGAATAATATATCCGAAGCGGTCCACCAGATCTGCGGTTGTCAAGAGCGGGCCGGTCGTAGTATACTAATTCTGCAGAGGCTTATCAATAACAGATTCAAGCTCGGCAGGGAGCTTTTCATAATTAGTGCCTCCATCTATCATACCCAAGAAACTATCTTCCAGTCATTTTATTAGAAACTCCTTTTATTGAGGAAGATATTTACAGCACCTTTATTTATGGCTAAATAGGTTTCCTTTTACCCTTAATCCTTCCTTGCTGGATTGGCCTCCAAGATTTTTGTGCCTGACACCATGATTATTTCATTATCAACGAGGTATTGTATAACATTCTTGAGCACATGGCATTTGTTGGTGAGGTGCCCGCTGCAACGATGATATTCACAAAAATGGGCGTGATTCCATGTGCTAAGTAATGGGTTGGGAAGTCGAAAATTTGTGATGGGTTTAAGTATCTCATGGGCCCATAGTGTTTGAAAGATTTCAGATCTTGGGGCAAGTAACTCATCATAATGCCTTGGAATTAATTCTTTTCTTCCTTTCGGTCTAGGTGAAACACCTGACTGAGGTTCGGTTAAATACCAAGGTTGGGTCCTTTCTCTCGGGTAATATTGCACTGGGATTTGATTGCCTGGGTTCTGGTTTAAGGGAGGTTCTTCTTCATGAGCACACATCATTTCCGTTGGGGTTCCCTGAGTCATTTGCTGAGAATAGGTATTTGAAGGATCGAGGGGAAGATAGTTCTTCTGGTTATGGTAACAGACATTTAGGTGAAGAAGCTCAAAGTTGGTTTTGGAGGAGGTGGATTAAGATTATTTGGGATGATACCACTTTGGGAAATAATTTTAGGTTTTGGCAAAAGGGTGGTGCTTGGTTGAGTTTTGGAAGTTTGGAAAATGATATTTTATGTGGTATCAGGATAGTTTATACCAGGAAAGGAAGAGATATCTGGAGTAAATTCTAGGCTTTTGACTTGCTGAGAGATAGTGGCAAAGGTTTCTGCAAAATTTGCTAAAAGCCTACCAACCACTTGGTTTGTTACCTTTTCCACATGCGCATCCAATTCCTTCTTTAACCAGTTTTCGCATCCAATTCCTTCTTTAGCCAGTTTTCGAATCCAGGAGGAGGTGCAAATCCAGGAGTTTCTCTTTTCGGCTCTGGATCATTTTGTTCATTGCTGGTCTCAGCCATAGTTTGTTTATTTTTAACTACCATTTTGCTTGAATACACTTTCAGACCGATTATCGCTATTTTCGATCGATTTATGTGCAGTATCCGTGATCAACCGGCTAGTACTATCTCTGCCTTTCCAAATTCGGATCAGGTTTCTGAGGAAAATGGGGTTCGAATGTATCAGAAAGGGCAAGCTGAAGGCTTTCTAGGGCTAGGAGTACAGCGTGTCTTTATTAGTATATTTTATTATTATTGATTTTCCTACAATTGACCGGACAAGCACCCGCTTTGTTTTGACAGTCTTAGGACTATTCCTGGAATAGTGGATTCTTTCTCCATAGTATAGGACCCTCGTATTCCACCTGCCTTTCGACTCCCCAAGATCGGACTGATCTCAAACGAAGGGCCTATACTCTTTCCGAGATCTACCATTCAAAATGGTTTAAGTCGAGCATCAGAAGTTAATCAATCAGCCCCTGTGTATTTATTCATATCCTCTTCCTTTTTTTTCGTTATTTTTTTTTCATTTTGACGTTTTTTTTATTTCGCACAGGGGCTGACCAATGATTCAGAGATGCAAAAACCGGTCGGTTTATGAAGTGTCCTGAGAATCTATATGCAATTTAACGTTGGCTTATGTAGGGGGTAAGCTGGCCATGGTGTAAGGTAGCAGTTCAGAATATATCTATATGCGTGCGCGTGTGTGCGACATCTAAAAAGCAGTAATTTTTTTTTTTCCAGATATAAAGCGAAAAATAAAACAGGTATAGCATGTCTTGCTATTTGTTTTGTGGATTTTCTCGGCTTTTTAGTTTGAGCGCAAGCAAGCAACCAAACACATCAAGAAATAGAAAGAAATATGGGGAATCTATCTATTCCTATTAATTACAAATTTTTCCTAAACCCCAAAATAAAATGACAGAATGAAATAAAATGTACATATTTTGCGTAATGAAAATAAAATGAACAAAGTAATAATAAAACAGAAATAAAAATATAAAGCGATAATAAAAATAAAGCCCCGGCCCTTTTGTTATGATGTCCGGAAATTTATTGTATATAGAAAATTTTGATTGATTTTTTTTTTTATGTTTTTAAATATATATGTAATGGTGATTGGAACGAAACTGCGGCAAGATGGAGGATCATATCCACAAATATATACACGGATGTATAGGAACGCAATATTCAAATGCTTAAAGAAATATAACAAGAATACTTTAGCCAGAAACAAAAGAGAAAAAAGTTTTGTTACTGAGTCTAGCCCTCCATTTTTATTTAAAATAAAAACGATCTCCCCAGCAGAATCGTCACTGTGGGTGCCACAGTGGTGCCTCGCCCGCGCCCCGAATGCGACGGTAGCGACACCACGCTTTCCATTCTATCTTCCCTTGTCTAGGAGAAGACGAAATTAAAAATGCGAAAAAGGTGCTATCGAGAAACGCGTAGAATACACCTCGGTCACTTTGGTGATTTTTGGTCCAATATGAGAGCTTTGAGTTTTCTGTATCAGGTTATCCCTTTTTTAGGGGATAACAGGATGTGGGAAGGCATCACCCTTTTATTCACATCTTCCCTTATTTAGGGAAAAATGAAAAGTGCAAGAAAGGATGTTGCGGACCCCACTATGGACTTTATGAAAATTGTCTTAAGACTTATTTTGGATCGCTATGAGTGCTTTGGGTTTTCTGTATCAAGTTATCCCTTGTTTAGGGGATACCAGGATGCAGGAATACATCACCCTTTCATTCATATTCTGCCTTGTATGGGGGAAAACGGAAAATTGAAAGAAATGATGTTGCGATGCCGCACTGTGATCCAAAATGTTTTGACAAAGTCGCCATCTTTATTTTAAGGAGAAAACAAAGAAAAAACCAAAAATAAACCAGAGATAAAAGAAAATGGGTTCGGAGGCTAAGTTACGAGTTGGGAAGGTGCTAGGCACCTAACTCGCCCTTTCGGTCTCAAAAACAGTTTTTGGCTAAAGTATGCTTTTTTGTTATATTTATCTAGCAAATAAATAAAGCATTAAAAACAAATAAATCAATGTCTACATTATTTACGGACTTCTAGCCGCCTCCTTTCAGTAATTACAAATACACTTAAAAATATTTGGTCATAATAATGGCTCTTTTTAATGCTATTTTCTAAATAAATTCGGGCAGCATAACAGCTTATATTTTTACATTGGACCGGATGGAAAATAGTTTTTTTTATAAAATAAACTCTTAAAGGCTCACATTTAAGAGCGTTGGTGTGCTCGCTCTATCCTTCCGGGATAGGGAGTCTTTTGTTGTAGTGTGTGTGTTGCGAGGATTCGAGTAGGGTGACTGCTTCTGAAGGTTGCTTCTGGGCACCGTCAAATGGGCGGAGCAACTACTTGCGTTTTTGCTACTATTTGTTTGCTGCTGGCGGAAATCGGGCAGAGCAACTGCTTGTTTCTAACGGATTTGACCTTTTTACTCGGGTATAGCAACTGTTCTTTTTGAGATTTTTGGACCGGGGGAATAGGGTGGAAACCTAGCTAGGGGGCTAAGGCTCACTTTGACCGGTTGGTTTTGTGTTTGGAGGAGATTTGACAGAGTTTCGAGGCTTTATAGGAGGGGGAACTCACTATCGCTCACTGATCGCTCACTGCGTAAAACAAATGCACAACGTTTTCACTATGTTTTTTTTTTCAGTGTGTCGAGTGTGTGAATTCTTGAAGGCGGGGCCTTCTATTTATAAGCCGAATGAGGGACACCGCAGGGATTTGTGAATTTCATCTTGTGCTTCACCAACTTGTACCGCGTGCTTGAGAATTTGTGCAATGAGTTAAGTCAGGAAGTACTATTCAAGCACCTGGCGCCGACACCAAGGATCCTTGGCGCCGCGCCCATGGGGAGATGTGTCGGCGCCAACCTCCTCTTCTTTGGCCTCTTTTAGACACTTTAGCCCCTGCATTTCATTGTGTTATGCATCCTACTTTGTTTTTTACATTTTTAAATCATGTAACTTGACATTTGTGAAGTTTTAACAGGTCTTGATATCGGATGTCAATGTTACGTACCAGGTGTACGAAATTGGGGTGTCTACAAGGCCCAAATTTTTCTTTGATAGATTTTTTTTTTAGCGATTTGAAGGGGGTTGTGGCATAGGGGAGGCGGCCACCTAAGCCGATTTTTAGAACACTGCTTTCAGTAAGCGACCTACCTGAATTTCACCCAAAAAAATTGCTCACCCCTAATTGCCATTGTGGAGTAATTTATAGAGTGATAATCAAACCGATCCGTTTTGAAGAAATTATAAACGCCTAGGTCCCCTATATTTGTTTTAAACTGCTAAAGTACACTTTTAGGGGAAAAATTATGAACATACATAATTAAAGCGTGTCCAAATTTGGGCATCGCAAAGCAAAAACCCTCTTCCAAAATTGGGTATCGCAATGTATAATTTAAGTCTTTCAAAATTTGGCATCGAATTCAAAAAAGTTGCTGCCAATTTGGGAATCGCAATGCACAATTTAAGTCTTACAAAATTTAGGCTTCATAATGAAAAAACCTCCTACTCATTTAGGCATTACAATGCACAATTAAAGTCAGCCAAAATTTGAGCTTCGCATTGAGAAAATCTCTACCCAAATTTGGGCATCGCAATGCAAAACTTGGGCATCACAATGGAAAAATTGGGCATTGCAAAAACTTCCAAATGTATTAGCTATTTTATTTTACTACTTATTTTGTTTTGTATAAGTGATAGTTGTAATAATCATACATGTTTAACGACAAAATGTTGTACATGAAGTAATATTCCAAAATTTATAATAACTTTTTTCAAATTTATGCGATTTTCTATCTTTTATTTTAATGCTTATTTATTTATTTATTATGTTCATATTAAAGTTTTTAATTATATATTATTCACATTTAATTAATTATATGATTTTACACATGTGTACCAATCGGGTGTATCTCTAGTAAAATATACGTAAGACCATATTTTCAAAGTGTTTATCATTTAATGAATATGAACTCAGCTGTCTTACTAAAACAATTAGGGGCCAAAGTTTTTCGTTTTTATTTTTTAGACTAAATCTGAGACCTCACACTTTGTGGTTGAAGCCTTATATGTACCATTACGCCACCGTTATGGTACTGTAGAGTTTTATCATTTCACTTGAGCAACAAAAAATACTACCAAAGTGCTAATATATCCACTATGAGGAATGACTTCGTGATATATAATATGGGGACTTCACAAATATGAAGTTTCAAATTTGATTCATTTTTATACCTACTAGAGGGGGAAAATAGAAAGAAGAAAAAATAAGAAAGGATAAGGTAACGATGAAAGTACCTTACTAAAGTTATACTAGTGATATTAGGTCGCCATTCTTATGACAATCGATGGTACTAATAATTAATCATTGAGGTGGTCTCCTGTAAGACAGTCTTACGGATCCATATCCGTAAGACGGAGCCCCATTTAAAAATTTACGGGTTAATAATTAAACATGGTAATAAAACACATAATAATAAGTTTGTTTCAAGGAACGGAATGGTTGCTTGAAGGCTTAGGCACCGAAGGTTGGTCGTTTGAATCTCCTTAGCTGCATAATTTAGTTTTAATTCTCATTAATGAGAAGTTCCTCTATTTGCTCCGGTGCCCCTGCACTTTCATTGTTTGCCGCCTAAATTCTTATATTTCTCATACCTTGCAGTTTAATCATTTGTCAATTTTTAGTATTAAATGTGTCACTTATTAGTATTAAGAGTGTCACTTTTTAGTATTAAGAGTGCCACTTTTTAGTATTAAATGTGTAACTTTTTAGTATTAAGAGTGACACTTTTTAATATTAAATGTGTCACTTTTTAATATTAAGAGTGTCACTTTTTAGTATTAAATGTGTCACTTTTTAGTATTAAGAGTATCACTTTTTAGTATTAAGAGTGTCACTTTGTATTTTAATAAAAATTATAATAAATTTTATTTTATAGTGTCACTTTTAACATTAAATTGTGTCACTTTTGTGTTTTCAATATGTCACGTTTGGCTTTAAATGTGTCATTTAATATTTCGTCAAAGTCCGTTAGGATCCGTCAAGTATGCCAAGGCAGTTGATACTAACGGATGGTTAACGGAGCTGCCAAAGGATTAAATTGCAAGGCGTAATGTAAGAACATAAGAATTTCGGCGGCAAACATTGAAAGTACGGGAGCACCGGAGCAAATAGACGAATTTCTCATTTAAGAGCATTAAAACATAATGTTGCAAGCTACAGAGATTCGAACCGCTGACCAACTCTCGCGCAAAACACTTAAGTGATGCAATCGACCAACTCAACTAACACTCAAATGTGATAAAATTTAACATGTTTATTTATTAACCCACGAATTCCTAAATGGGGTTCCGTCTTACGGATTTAGGATCCGTAAGACCGTCCTACACAAATTTTTGTCATAATCATTTCTTCAATTGAAATAACAGTGCCTAAATGGAAGGTTTGAGTTAAAAAAATTGTTACAGTTGAATGATACATTGCTTCAAGTAAAAGTTGAGGGATTGATGTTTTATAAGAGGTGACTGTTCAGAAGATTAATCGCATGATGTGACTTTGTAATATAAAGATAAAACATAGGGAGAAGAAAAATGGTTGACTGCTCATAATATTAATTGTAGGGGTGACTTGTAATAGGAAAAGAAAAAATAGGGGGTTAAAAATGAATATCTATTCACACATATAAATATGAGTGTGAATCACAACTGTTAAATTTTTAAAGATAATTTAACCTCAACCTCTTAATAGCTCTAGTCAATTACCTAACTATTTTATAATTAATATAGATTGTCACTAAGCCTGACAATTGGGTGAAGTGAGCTGTATTGGGTATGCGTCGGAACGAGTCGAAATCTATTAAACCCCGAATATAAAATGGGTCAAAATGAGGCGTATTGAATCGAATCAGGTTATAACGTGTAACAGGTTAAAACTAGTTGACCCGTCTTAACTCGAATTTTTTCCTGAAAAATACAAGCATTTATAGAGTGAAAAATCGGGTCAAATGTGTAACGGTTCAAATCGCTTTAACCTTACCCAACACAAATCGTTAATATTTTTGGATTGAGTCAAGTAATTTTCAGATCAGATCGAACGAATTAACGAGTTTCGAGTTGTAAACGCCAGACCTACTTGCCACTCTCCTCTGGTTGCTTGTTTAACCATTTTTTAGGAATGACTACCAATTAACACTTTAATGTTACATTAAAATGATCTTGAAAGTGCAAATATCTCAACCCAAAAACATAGGGCAATTGGTGGCTTGAAAACTTGTCAAATATCTACGGAAATTAATGAATTAATTCTTTTTTATCACATGCATATAAAATTTTCCATGATTTATAGCTAATTATTCTTATTTTAGTGTAATTTTTGATCTTTTGTTTACGTCTAGTGATTTCAAACTTTCTAATTAAAATTTAACTAGTTTTTTTAACACGTGCGTTAAATGCACATCATTCTTTTTTTTCAACTAAATCGTATATAAACAAAATAAGTATAATAAAAATAACTTAAAGGATAAAATAAGAAAAATCAGTTTATTAACAAATACACATCAGTATATCACTAATCATTATAAATTCTAAAAAATTTCCTTATACACAACATTTATTGTTTTATTAGTTAGTTTTTCATCTTCACATCATATCAATATCTTTAAATCAAAACACCTTGTTACTCTAGAAGCTGTGACATATAACTGCACATGGCTAAATATTAGTTTATTCAAGAATAGACCTATCGATGTGAAATTATTAATTTTGATACTTGTTAATTGTCATTGCATATGCTACCATCAATAAAATTTGTCTTCATTGGAACTTGAAAGTCAGTCTTACATAAGATGGAGTTTTTTTTTTTTAATGTAAACCTTTCCCCTAAGGGGGCATGAGAAGTAATCGAACCTGAGACCTCACATTTTGTAAAGCCACAACTCTACCACTAGATCATCCCTTACGATCTACATATAATGAAGTTAATGACAATCTTGAGATAAAAATATTTTCTCCAACATTGCTTCCTTTCAAAAATTTTGTTTCAACAATGTGATCCCAAAAATTTATGATGATTAGTCTTGTTTCATTGCACAACGCTGCAGCATGATCAATGTTTCCCAATAGTATTACTTTAACACCAATTTTAAATGGCAATCCATAACCTAGCAACCCCGAACATTTTATACTATTCAAAAACTTTGTAGAATGATGCCTTCGAACAAATTGTATTTTTTCCGTCTGGTAAATAGAATGTGAACTCAAATAAGTTCTTTATTTTTGAATTATTACTTTTATTAAATTGTATTTTTATTTTACGAACAAAAGAATTTCTGATAAGAAAATAAGTTTAAATCAAAATAACGAAATTATTTTTACCGTTAACTATTATTTTTGTTTCATAAATTATTTTGATTTTACTAACTTCCTTTATATTTTTTGTTTTATTGATTTTGTAACTATTATTTTACTAACCTCAGTTTAAATTGTTTTTTGTTTTATTGACTTTGTAACTATTATTTTTGTTCCATCAAGTATTTTTATTTTACTAATGTATTTTTGTTTTACATAACTATTTTTAATAATTTGTTTTAAAATTTTTGCTCTATAAACTGTTTTTATAATTTTACTCAATTTAAATTATTTTTATTTTATTGACTCCATAACTATTAAATATTTTGTTCCATCAAATAATTTTATTTTACTAATGTTTTTTTTTTGTTTTACATAACTATTTTTAAGAATTTGTCTTAAACTTTTGTTCCTTAAACTATTTTTATTATTTTAGTAACCCCGGTTTAAATTGTTTTTATGTTTGATTGACTCTGTAACCATTATTTTTTGTTTCATCAAATATTTTTATTTTACAAACTTATTTTTCTTACATATATATTCTTAAGAATTTGTTTTAAATTTTTATTCCATAAATTATTTTATTTTACTAACTTCCACATTAAATTATTTTTGTTTTGTTGATTTTGTAACTTTAATTTTTATAGTGACTTGTTCCATAAATTATTTTTTATTTTACTAACCTCCTCTTATATTTTTGTTTTCTTGACTCCGGAACTATTATTTTTGTTTTAGTTACTATTTTTTATGTCTAAAAAGAGAAAAAAAAATTAAACATAATTTAAAAAGAGGAGAGATGGTGACGAGAGAGAAAATATGGAGGAAACAAGAAAGAGAAAGAGAAAGAGAGAAAATAAGGAGAAGATAAGAGAGAGAAAGAGTAGAATGATAACTCAAAAGTCAATAATTTGAAAATGATATTTTAAGAATATTTCCATCTCAGTTTTTTTTAAGTGGTTGAATTTTAAGAAAAGAAAGTTTCGTCTTAATAATTAAGATCCGTAAAACCGTCTTCTATATTGTATAAACTAAACTAAAATTACTACAAATTATCTGTTCTAAAAATCTAGAGAAAATAAGTAAATTCTGGTCAAACTTTTAATCCAAAAAACTTCAGCTCAACTAAAAACAATTAGTGTACCCCTTAATTAAATTAGGATACAATAATATATACTCCCTCCGCCCCTAAATTATCGTCCTTTTTTCCTTTTTCATCCGTCTCAAAATAATTATTCAGTTTAAAACTTACCTTTTTAGAATATCATTTTTATCACTTTACCCTTACTTTTCACCCTACTTTAATTATGAGCCACATAGTCATGAACTTTAAAGAAAACTACACATTAAACCAATATAAATAATTAAGTCAATTGTTTTTTTTAAACTGTGTGCTAAATCAATCAAGATAATTATTTAAGAATGGAAGGAGTACTAATTTAGTAATGCACTTGCAAGTCAATCTTGTCAACGGATAAGAAAGGTGACTAAACTTTTTTCATAGATAATTTAATTTAATCTCTTTACAAGTAACAAATTGTAATACACTTATTCTTTAGCTATTTGCTCACATAACAATAACAATGTGTTAATAATCTGACTATATTATCCAGAATACTGACATTTGCTTCCGTGGCACTAGTTTGACTATATATGTTATCCAGAATACTGACATTTGCTTCCGTGGCAGTAGTCGAGCAAGTCAAAAGGATAATATTTGTTTTCTTGAATTGACCTTTTGTTTCTGTGGGCCTGTGGCACTAGTCGTGCAAGTCAAAAGATTTTTTTTTTTCTCTTAAATTATTGTTTTCATTATTTATAAAAAATTTAGAGGAAAATGCTGACAAGTGCTGTCGTGGCACCTATTATGCACCTCTAATGATTATATTTTGCATTAAAAAGAATTCCTTAATTCATTGAACTTATTTTCGTTGATATTGAAGGCAATGTCCCATGATTTTCGAGCTTGATTAATCACTCAAATAAGTAAAAGTAAAAAAAAAAAAAAAAACTTGGTACCTTAACCTTAGATGCAACAAGTTGAACATCCCCGTTATTCATTTTTTGTGTCTTAAAGATTGTTTTATAATAAAAAATCTCAAACTCCACTATTTTATAATATTAATCAACATATGAATAATATTCCCTCCGTCCCTAAATTATCGTCTTTTTTTTTTCGTTCGTTCCAAAATAATTGTTCAGTTTGAAACTTTCCTTTTTAGAACATCACTTTTACCACTTTACCCTTACTTTTTCACCCTACTTTAATTATGGGCCACATAATACACATGGGCTTAAAAGGAAACTACACATTAAATCAATTTAAATAATCAAATCAATTGTTTTTTCTTAAACTGTGTGCCGAGTCAACCAAAACGATTATTTAGGGACGGAGGGAGTAATAATCCATCCCCTGAATTGAAAGTTTTCCATTTATAGAAATAGTACAAACTCAATTATTACAGCAACAGAGTTTGAAATTTGTGTAAGATTGAATGCATTTAATTTTGGTATCTATTTTAAGTCTATTTTCTCGTAAGGAAGAAAACCATGTTCCGACCATCTTCAATTTTCAATCTAGTTTTGGATAAGCAGATGTAATTTAACTTACAGTAACGAGAATCTAAGGGTGCAATTCAAAACCAACTTTCCAATTCAGATTCCATTTTTCTAAATTAAGATAATTTGTTTACTCAGATAACCTGCATTTGTGCAATCCATGCAAATAGTATTGGATTTACTTTGTGGGGCCTTAAAATTGAGATTTTGGCATATGAAAGTTAGAGCTAAAACGACCTGAAAATAGTCAAAGGACAAATCCAATTAACTGTATTGTTGCTTGAAAAATATACTACTTTCTTTCTTTTTTGATAAAGGATAAGGTTGACTTCAATGCATGAATACAGTATGTATTTCTATAAATTGGGGTATCAACCTTAGCCATGCATGCCTTGGAACTGTGCTTTCAGACCTCTCTCTAGACTCTCTCTCTCTCTCTCTCTCTCTCTCTCTCTCCCTTTCCTTCAAGTTCTTGCAAGGTAGCCATGATTTCCAGAGACGCCATTCATACATTGCTTGGAATCGTTGGTGGGTTTTCGTTATATTTGTATACATGATATGCACATATTACATGTTCTTGTTACATACACAGATAGAGGGGGACGGGTTGGAGAGAGAGAGAGAGAGAGGATGATCCAATTGGTGGTAAATCACGCGTTTTACAAAATGTTCAATCTCTTCTAATGACGCTTGTTCCGTAACAAAATGAAATTACAGATGTCTTACTGAGTGTGTTTAATTCTGAGTGTGTGAGAGAGAGATGAAATTGATCTTGAATTATTATCCTACTTTTTTTTTTCATGCATATGATCATCTTGAATCATTGACATTTTTGGTTATGTAGAAAATTTATACTGATTTTGGGTCTTATTTGTTTATTTTCAGGAATATCAATTTTGTTTTTCACATTTGTAATTTTAATTTTCTTACAATTTGTAAAAATATATTAGTAAATTTTTTCAAGAATTTGTGAAGGGACGAAAATGCCCCGATTAGGAAGGTTGGTCAATTTCCCCTATGGAATATAGAACGCATTTGACTTAAGCTTTAGAATGGTGTGCCAAAATCCAAATGATGGTCAAAATCATCAACGGATAAATCAAGAATCTTTTACATTAATTCGATCTTTTTCTAAGTATATTGTTCTAATTATTAATATTGGACTTTCAGGCCGACATTTTTTGGGATATGGAAGAAAAAATCGGTTGAGCAATTCTCGCCGATACCGTACCTAGCAACCTTCATCAACTGTGGCCTTTGGACGTTGTACGGGATGCCATTTATTCATCCACATAGCCTTTTAGTCATAACCATCAATGGATCAGGGTTTGTGCTAGAGTTTGTCTACTTGCCTCTTCATTGTCTACTCTGACCGAAAACAAAGGCTTCGAGTTTTGCTTATAATGACCGTTGAGCTTGCCTGCCTTTGGTTCTTGGCGTTGGGGTAACGACTTTAGCCCATGGAACTAAACTCAGGTCGACTATTGTCGGAAGCATCGCGGTTGGTAACATTATCATGTATGCAGCACCATTGTCGGTTATGGTACGTACCTTGATCACAATAATGTTATGTTG